>PVJH01016888.1:0-49168 GCA_004026705.1 Nesogale talazaci | reverse complement strand
GTTTCTGTGGATTTGGTCCAGAGTTGGCATCAGATTTTTAGAAAGTCCTTTAAAAAACCCCAAATCCTCAAGTCTCTACTTCTTTTTTTTTTTTTTTAAACTGGTAGAAGTTCTTTTTTCTTTTCAAATCAGCAGAGCTTTGAAACTGGGCAACATTCTGTTACCATTTACATTTCAGAGGGGAAAAAATATTTATACCTACCCCAGTCTACTCTTCAATATAAACGTAGTTTCTCCAAGTACAATTAAAAATTGCCTCCATAATCTTTTTTGGGGGGAATTATTAAGCCAAAGGGGCTTCAAAAGCTCTGAGAAAAATCCCCCAAATCTTTTGATTCCATTTTTATTTTTATATTCCATTTTTCAATGAACTTTTTGAAGTCCCTTCATATTTCTCTGTCCAGGACCGACAGGCCCAGCCATAACTTGGCCTGACCAGAGCCATGAGGCCCGGCTATAACTTTGCCTGTCTGGAGCCATTAAGGCCTGGCCATTGTCTCAATCTTTATTGCCTGAGCTCTGTAAATTTTCGCTCTGCCCCACAGGCGCAATTTGTTCTGATTAGGTGGTGTTTGCATTCCTAACTGGCCGTAAATACCAAGGACTTTTAGGTTTATCTAAGACCCTGTAGAAGAGGCTGACACTGACTAGTCAGCAGTGGAAGATTAACAGATGTTTCTTTAACCTGTGTAATCCTCCCCCCCACTACACCCTATATAACTTGAGCCTTTTCTTTGAATAAGCGAGACTTGATCAGAATCCTGTCTTGTCTCCATTTCTCGAGTCTCCTGTTTCCCAAATTCCTGCTCCTCCTTCCAGGACTTGCGAATTACGGACCCGCAGGCCGGGACATTTCTCAGTGCATAATCTTATCACTTTGTTTTTCTGTGCTATTCAATACCTTGAATTATGATGCCAATATAAAGTTGGGTATTTTTAGTTTGATAATTATTCTAGTATAGTACATTTATAGTTCCTGCCAACCACTTCATCTTAAGAAGTTTTCAAATCTCATTCATTTTTTTCATGATTGCAAATGCACTTGGCTTCTGGAAAAAGACATGTGAATATACACTACATGCCTGTTTCATTTAAAATATTAATATTAGGGAACATCTGGCAAATTTACTAAATCGCCAATCGAATTTAAACCTAAATGCAAATATCCACATCATAAATTTTTCTATGCATTCTACAGGTGTCGTCAGTTGATTATATTATTCTAAAAATATATATTCCATATTACATTTGATTTTATCAAGTCCAATAGTTTGCATTTGGGGGTATTTTTAAGTGTTATACATTTAGTGTTTATTTTTGTAATCCAACAACTTTATCCAAAAATGCAGCAAATTTTTCTAGCTGGCCAGGAGGAAAACATTTCAGTGTTGATTAGTCCATTGATTGTAATCCAGCTCAGGAAGAGTGCTGCAGCTTCAGCAGAAGAGGTGTCCCTCTTTGTGCAGTTGCTTGGCCAATTTCAGCTGATGATTATTCATCAACTTTTCATTTATGACAACTATCAGTGGCTTTCCTTTCTCCAGAGTTCCTGCACCCGTGTGACTGATGACAAGGTCTGCCCTCAGAAGGTCGTCTTCTTTGTTTTGTTTTGTTTTTTTTTAGGGGGGGGTGGGCATCACTGCTCTCCGGTGGTGGGAGTAGAAGGCCCAGCCCCACTGCTGGAATTGAACCTCCGTCCCAGTGGGCCGCAGTCCCTTGCACAACCACTACGCACAGGTCGTCTTCTAAGGACTTCTTGTACCCGTACACATCCACAGCCAAGGGCTCCGTACTGAACGCCTGGGGGAGCAGGCTTCCTCGCCTGATCTGCAGCACCAGGCGGCTGTACCGGAGGTTCGTGAAGATCTACAAAAGGGGCGGGCGGGGAGGCGGGGCAGATGGAAGGATGGACAAAGACACACGCGACTTTTTTTTTTTTTTGCGACTTTTTAATCCATCCGGCCACCGTGAAAAGCGCGCCGCCGCCACCCAAGCGAATTCCAGTCAGCGTCAGGTCTCTACTTCTTTACGCTTTTTTTACATGATTGTTCAAAGCAGCAGCATTCATCAGAGCCCAGAAGTGGAAATAATGGGTGTCCATGATGAACAAATGAACAAAATATAGCAATAAGATATACAATGAAGTATTTTCACCCATAAAAACATATGAAGCACTGACATGGTATGGATAAACCCTGAGCACATAAAGGTAAGTCAAAGAAGCCAGATGCAAATGGCCACATACTGCTTGTAGGATTCCATTTAGCTGGGAATGGGTAGGGGAATGAGAAATTATTGCTAAGGGGCACTCACAAAAATATTCCAGAACTACAAAGTGATGATGGCTGTACATGCCCATATTTCTCGACTATGGGACTCAGAATGTTAGCAAAAAGGATGCTTGCTCATGGCACCCCTTCCCCTTCATAGCCACCACATGAAATCCTGAAACGGAGGGGCATGAAATCTCTTTTCTTGGGGCCTCTTATAAAGGACCTGACTGCATTAGTTGTAAATGTTGTTTCTATTATTGTGAATACTTGTTGATAAGTAGTCCTACATGTTATTATTTTTTAATATGACTTGCCAAGTATAAGGCTTAATAGGGTCTGCTAAGAACCAAAGTTCCTCTGTTTGTGCCTGAGCCCACCCTATCAATTTCTGTCCCAAAGCTGAGCCTGTAAAAGTTCTGCACAAACAAGAAAGAGCGTGCCTGTCAAAAACCAGCGAACCAAGGACAGTGACGGCCATGAAGGAATCAATGAGCCAGGACAATAATGCCGGAAAATGACTACCTGGAACTCTCATGACGCTGACTTATCAGGAAGACCTCAGCAGGTATTTTCCACCTCAGGGCCAGGCCCATCCGGTCTATAAGAGCACTCGTCTCCGAGCTCGGGACTAATGTATGTGAGACCTCAGTCCAAGCGGCTGCATTCCCTGTTCAGCCTCAGTCCATCTGCACGCAGGTCAGAAATAAAGTTTGCTGTTTCAACCTATCTGGCCACAGAGTGAGTCTTCTGGACACCTTACACGGTATGCAACTCAAAGACTTCTTTGGAAATTTCTTCCCGTTTCATTTGTATAAATTAGAGATGTGAAGAGAATCCACTTAGGAATTTAGGAGTGTGCAGATATTAAAGAATGTCAAACAGCTTAAAATTTGGGGAAAATAATTCCAGAAGATTAATGTTTGCTAAAAGGCTCACTTCCCGAGGCAGATGAGCCTAAATTTGATAGAAACCAGCCAGATGGTTTCTGTATGGGGCCTGTATATAAAGCACAAATGCTTTATAAGATACAAAGGACTCTTTAAAATGAGGAGCTGATGCCAAGGGCTTAGATAGAAAGCAAATGTTATGAGAATGATGAGGGCAGCGGATGTGCAGATGTGCTTGACATACAATAGACTTACGTATGGATTGTGCTAAGAGTTCTATGAGCCCCCAATAAAAGGATTCTTTTGAAAAAGGGCTCTTTTTTTAGTCAATGAAAAAATGTCAATCCTTAAATAAAATTGGTTTTGTCCCAACAGTGTAATGCTTACCACCGTTTTGGGGTGTTTGTTTGTTTTTTGCTTATCCTAATTTTATATCAAGCTTTCACACTGAAAGCAACTAATGGCTCTTCATATCTTAATCAAGTTGAAGTTTTCTTTTGAAGGTCAGCAGTCCAATTCACAATTAGCACATGTCCCAATCTTCGTTACCTTAGATTGGCCTTCACTACAGTTTAAGAAAATTTGGGGAAAGTGACTACTTTCACATGTCAATCTCCAGGGCAAGAAATGCAAGTTTTTTGAAGTTTGAAAACCCACTGATCCACACTTGGCTCTTGGAACTCCTTTTTTTTTTAACTATCGGGGGTAAGGCAGCAATGGCAAATTGATTCGGGACTATCATAAAACCCCTTGTGAAATGTTCACACAGAGTCTCTTTAAATGTGAACACGGCTCTGAAATGCCTCCAAGTAGGGCTTGTATAAAGTAGCAGTGTTCCTGCTCAGAACGCTTTCCAAGTAGTCACTAGCCAGGATCTTCTGCGGCTGTCCAAAAATCTGACTCCTCACATTCAAAGAGCACTTTTTAATGTTCCTATGTAAGGGCACCATCATACCAAAAAAAAAAAAAAAGGCTGAGCAGGGTGAGGAGGATGGTTACGTCTGGGCTCTGACCGGTCCCCCAAGCCATCATGGCTGGCTGCACGTTAGTATTCACTAGAAGTGACACAGGGCTCCGGGCGTCTGAAGGCAGGGCCGGGCGGCTGAGGCTCCGTTTCTCACGACGCCGCACCGCGCCTGACGCGCTCCCGGCGCCCCTGCGGTTCTGGATCCTCACGCGGGGCCGGCCACGGGCCGAACACGTGGGGCCCCCAGGCCGCGCTATAATCGGGGCGAAGCGCCCCCCGCCCCCAGGACGCGTGGCCCCAGAAGCCCAATGCTCCCGGCCACGTCCGCGGCTCACAGCCTCAGCCCGCAGCAGTGACGTGCTTCCGGGGAGCCGTTAGCGACGGGGCGGGCACCCGGTCACGTGGCCCGCTCGGGGCCGAGCCCATCTGCAGACGCGCCGGCTCGGAGCGCGTCCCAGGTCCGGCGGCTGCGCCCGGCGCCGGGGCGCTCGTTGGTCTTCATCTCCGCCTGTCACCCGCGAACGTTTGCCATGGTTTTCTCCCGAGCGATCGTGTGGACGCCGGGGCCAGCTCCTGTTCCAGGCCGACGGTTCTCGACGTTTCCCCTCACTCGGTCCTCTCTTCGCCAGAGGCGCCGAGGTACGATCCCTTTAGACCTCAAAAAGTGCCCGGCACCCCTGGAACTTCAGCCGGTAGGTCCCCCAAACCGCAGAGGCCCACTTCCGAGAAAGCACGCCCGCAAACTACTCAGGGCGCGTGGGGTTGGGGGAGCGGTGAAGTCGCAACCGAGCGCTTTATCACTTCCGGGTTCACTCTAGGAACCTCGGAGGTTTCCACGTCTCTATGGTTAGATCCAGCCCCTAAGGCCGTGGTTCTCAATCTTCCTAATGCCGAGACCCTTTAAGACAGTTCCTCATGTTGTGGTGACTCCAACGATGAAATTACCTTCGTTGCTACTTCATAACTAATTTTTCTACAGTCATGAATCGTCATGTCAATATCTGATCTGCAGGGTGCATTTGCATTTTACAAATGGAACATAATTAAAGAGTAGTGATTCATCACAAAAATAGTATGTAATCGTGGATGTTTCAAGAACGATGATGGCAACAGATGTGCAAGTGTGGTCTGCATACAATTGATGTATTGATCGTGATAAGAGTTATATGAGCCCCCAATAAAGTAATTTACAAAAACCAACCCAAGAAACCAATATGAAATTGTATCTTGTGAAATATTTATTTCTAATTGAAAGTAAATGAAATTTTGTCTTGAAGCATGGTGCAGCATGGTAACTGTCTTAATATAGCAACAGTGAACGACATCGCTACAGTTTGCAACCGGATGTGTAAAACGCCAAAGTCAGTGCAAAGGTTGGGAGAGCTTCTTTCTCACCAGATGGGCATTTCTCCGGCAGTCTTTACAAAAGCATAACAAAGATCATCTTCCACAATCGGCTTGCTTCTGTGTGTAGACTTGCTGACCAACAAGCTGGAAAATGCTGTTTCACAAAGATACGTTGTTGGACGTGGTAGAAGAAGGCCCAAAACAAGAGTTCTCTACAGAAACAAAACCAGGACACTAATAATTCTCTCTTTGTATTTCTATAAATAAAATGATACCTAACATAAGGAATAAACCGGTAACTAATCTATAAAGCAGTACAAATGGCTCAGTGCAACTCACTTGCATGCAACAGCTGGTACACCGGCCGTCCTTCGAGCCTTGAGGGCCGCGGAGTCGTCCTCTGCAGCGCAAACAGCAAGGCAGATCACCGACAGTCCGACAGTCCCCAGCTCAAGAGATGTGTATTCCAGGAGCGTGGCGAAGCACGCTTTGAAGGACTCTCAACGCACTGTGACATACTCCATGGCTTAGGTGTCCCATGGCTCGTGTAGCTTGGAAATGGAGGCATAGAGCAAACAGGGCAGCCGGCTGGTCTGAAGATCCAAGAGCAAGAGGAGAAAGGTGGGACTCGCTGAGTCATTGATATCTCTGCCCATCAATCAATCTCACATGCACTCACTGGCCATGTTGTCACAACAAACCACTCATCTTCTTTGGCCATGTTGGGCACCACAAACCCCCCATCACTCAGTCTTACACAGAACAGGATATGACTACAAACACTCGATCCAGAATTTTGTAACTGGCATTGTAGAGAAATCAGTTCTCACTGCATCACTGTTAATAAGTTCAATGAGGCTGAGCGCCGGTGGTGTAGTAGTTGTGTGCGGGACTGCGGCCCACGGGGACGGAGGTTCAATTCCAGCAGTGGGGCTGGGCCTCCTACTCCCACCACCAGAGAGCAGGGATGCCCCCCCCCCCCCCAAAAAAAATAATAAGTTCAATGAATCCTTTTGTGCTGGCTCAACATCTTCAACTTTGTGAATGGGCTTCTGGCAGATCAGGTAGATTTGGACAGTGCAATGAAATTTCGTCTGCAAGCATGTGCATGTGTTTTTTCACAGAAATTCTCACTGTAATCCTTTTGTCTGGTTCAATGCCATGTTCCTCAAAGACAACAGATAAGCAGGCAACATGTAAATAAAATTTGACATGTAAATTTTATTTTCATCCAATTTTTTTTTTTTTTGCCAAAGATGAAGTTTCATTTGGAATGATCAGATCTTTTCAGACAAGTTGAGGTATGTTGCATTTGGTCCTTTCAGTGGTAAATTTAACTCATTCAAGATGAGAAAAATGTCAACCAAGTAAGCTATTTTCTGCAGTTCACTTTTATGGCTGAAAAGTTCTTTGAACTGCTGTCTTGCTTTCTGATTCTAAAAAATGTTTTGAATTCATCATGAAGCTCAAAAGCCACATTTTTAAAACTTTTCCTCTGGCAACCATCTCATTTCAGAGTGACATAGCAGAGCGTTATTCGGTGCATCCCACTCATTGCACAGTTGTGAAAAGAACTGGATGGTGACAAAAATTGACAGAACTCATGATGTTGTTTATGACTTCTTGTAACTCTTGTTGCTAATATTTGCCGGTGAATCATACAGTGAGTCCCGATGATTTTTGGTGACTCGTTCAGTGCCAAATGCTGAAATCCAGATGGACATCCTAGTCTAGCTGGAGCACCTGCTGGGCAAACACCACAAACCTTTTCCCAAAAGATCTTATGCTCTTTCAGAAATGAACCAACTATGTCACATTCATCATATGCAGTGTTTGTTGTTTCAAGAGGTTCTTTGAAGAAACTCAACTTTCAAGTCGCCATCATTGAATACATCTCACAGAGACCAATAACTGAGCAATTTGCAGCATCTGGTGATTCATCACCCAGGAGGCTAAATATTGGAAGTGGAGCAGATTTCATTTCCTGGATGACCTGATCAAGAATATCAGCAGACATGTCATCTATTCTTCTGCAGGCAGTGTTGTGAGATAAGGAAATTACACTCAATTTATTGACAAATTCATCTCTGATCATAACTTGAACAATGACTTTGGCCGCTGGCAGCAGAAAATCCTCAACAATGGTGCGAGGCTTCATCGCTCTGGCAATTCTGAGTGCCACCAAATAGGGAGCTTGAAGGGCTGCTATCTTTTGTTTGTGGTACTTGACATCAGTGTCAATTCTGGGTTTCTGGAGTCCACCAGCTTTGCTTCTAAACTAGTTGGTATCCTTGCCAGCAGAGCTTGGACGCTTTGCTATAAAAACAGCATTTTAGTTTCTTTAGCCTCATAGATTTATCTGCTAGAACTTAATAAGCACATTGTGCTTTCTCTATTTCTGCTGCAATTACTGAGGTAAAATCATGCTGTAAAAAATCCTCAAAAGGCTGAGCCCTGGTGGCGTAGTGGTTGTGCGTGGGACTGCGGCCCACTGGGATGGAGGTTCAATTCCCGCTCACAGGAGCAAAGTAGGAGGCTGGGCCTCCTACTCCCACCACCAGGGCAGTGATGCCTAAACAAAGAAGAAAAAATAACCAAAAAAAAAAAAATCCTCAAAAGATTGGAGTTACTGGGTGGGTGGAGAGAAAGTGGGGTAGAGAGATGGAACCAACTACAAGGATCTACACATAACCTATCTGGAGGACAGACATCAGAGGAGTGGGCAAGGGGAGATGTCAGGCAGTGTAAGATATGACAGAACAATAATAATTTACAAAGTATTGAAGGTTTGTGGGGACTGGGGGACAGGGGAAAGAATGGGAAGCTGATATCAAGGGCTTATGTGGAAAAGTGGATGTTTGGGGAATGATGATGGCAGCAGACATGTGAAGATGCTTGGCACAGTATATGTATTTATGTTTTGTGAAAAACGATGTATAAGCCCCCAATAAAATGATTTTAATTTAAAAAATGAAAAAAATCCTCAAAAATAAATCTTCATTTTATTTTCCTTTCTTACCATTCTTCTCTACATGATCCATTGTCATGGGATGGTTTGCCAGTGAAAATAATGTATAATAGCTTTAATAATATAAAAGATGCTACATAGCATAGTTCAGTCAATACAATTCATTAAAGTTTCCTATGATTTACCATTCTGGTTATTTTTTTCCCATACCTGTTACTATCACAAGGGGGCTGTATTCACATCAATCACAGTTGAATATAAAAGACTGATCAGTATCCAGATTAAATTCCCACTATACACACACACACACACACACACACACACACGAGAGAGAGAGAGAGAGAGAGAGAGAGAGAGAAGTCATTGATGATTTTACAGTATATGATTTTACGTTTACCCAGTAATTATAATTCATGAACTTCCATTTTACCTCCAATACTGCTGCTTTCAACACAGCAGCTGCTGTCTACGCAGTAGCCGCTCACTATCTACCTCTGATTGGTCCATGCAGGAAACATGCCTGGAAAGCAATAGAGAAGCCTTGTCTTGGTTCCTTAGACCATCAGAAATATGTGGGTCATGACCCACAGGTTGAGAACAGCTGACCTAAAGTGATTTGTGCTTTTCCAGAACCAAAAGTGAAAGGGTTCAAGTTTTTGTCAGAGAGAAATTCTAACAAAAGACTTCTACAGTACATGTACATACAAAAAGGTAGACAGAATCGTGTAACTAATCTATGTGCACTCTTTTACAATGGAACCTTTGTCAACCTTTATCTTACCCTCTTTACCTTAATCCTAGCAGACAATGTTGATAATTCCTCAGGGTTCATAGTGCCAGAAAACAGAATCCATTCTAGCTGCTCTATATCAATAACGAGTTACCATAAATTCACTGAATTTCTGGAAGAGCCAGAGTCCAGCATAGGTCCCATAGGAATACTGCTTGACTCACTCACGTGATTGGGAGAAACACCCAATTATATCACCGACACCTTTTCAGGAGACAGTCTACTACGACCTCTCTGACCCTCTCCCCCACAATAGCTGCATATAAACTAAAACACCCAAGAAATACACTTGTCACAAGAGCTGCCCATCATCCACCTCACACTTAATCTCTCCAAGTCTTGCACAAGTGCGTGTGTTCAGTGGAAATTGTCACATAGGAGTCTTGGAGGGCTGAGAAAATGGCTGAATAGTAGGATTCGATCATTTCCTCCCTTCCATTGCCTTCTGGGATTTTTCTCAGTGGGTCTTCAGAGCTTCAGAATTAACCCGTACATGATCTCCTAGTTTCTGTCTGGCATATACGAACCCACTACCTTCCTCTACCACATTGCCCAGGTGTTCTCTTTATTTAGGCGAGTTGGGAAGAAGAACAGGCTTTAAGAATTTTTTTGAGGGGGAACCAATGATAAGGTTCTACATATAAGCTCCTCCCTGGGGTACAGACATCAGGGAATTGGATGAAGGGAGACATCAGACAGTGTAAGACATGACAAAATAATAATAACTTATGAATTATCAAGGGTTCATGATGGAGTGGGGAGGGAGGGAGGTGAAAAATGAGCTGATACCAAGGGCTTAAGTCCGAAGCAAACGTCTTGAGAATGATGAGGGCAGCAAATGTACAAATGTGCTTTGTATACGATGAATAAATGGATGGATTGTGATAAGAGTTGTGTGAGCACCCAATAAAATGATATTTACAAAAAGAACTCTTGTTCTCTGTTTCGTTTTCTTGTGTGTGATGTTCTTGTCAGATGGATTTGATGCTTTCTAAATATTTCCAAGTGTATTACATTGAGCATTTTTTTTTAAAAAAGTCCTCTATTCTAAGAATTGTCTAGGTCTTCCATGATCACATAAGATACGGGCTAATATCAGACTTGTAACCTTGGACTGAACTGAGCTGGGATGCTTTCTCAATGTACAATTACCCTTTGTATAAAACTCTCTTATATCATATGCATGTTTATGAATGTATTTCTCTAGTCTACCCAGACTAACAGATACGATTTTAAAATGTGGAATATTTATATTTATTATTGTAAATTAGGTGGGGTAACTTACAGTTTGGATCCTCAACTTTATAGTCAATGATTTAAATTAGTAATCAACATCCTCAAAAGTTTATGTTTCACCAGCTCCTTGATAAGTCTGCTCCCTCGGCGGGTTCCTGCCATTCATGACTTCAGACTTAACACTCATCCCCTCCCCTATCCAAGATGATTTAATATCTACAAATACATATCCACACACAGAGACTCAATTTAAGCTTAAAAAAAGTTTTGAGAGAGAAGTTATAGTCATCTTAGAAGTACCGAACAAAAACAAAATAAAGCACGCACACGATAAATTTTCATTTAACTTTTGAGACGAAGCCTGAGGGACAATTTTTGTTCTGAGAAAGTAACAAGAGGCACTATTTTCCATTAGCACCAATTCCCATTCCGATTTTCTTGGATATCATTTCCACTTCTGTCAGAAAGTTAAAAAAAGGCAGCACTGGCCCGTACGGGGATCGAACCCGCGACCTTGGCGTTATTAGCACCACGCTCTAACCGACTGAGCTAACCGGCCAATACAGGGCTTGGTTCTTTGTCTAAATTACAAATTAGCCCCGAACAGTGTTAGTTAACGTTTATTTTCATATATATATATATATATATATATATATATATATACACACACACATATATATATTCCTCCCACTCTTCCCCACTATCAGAAAATAAAACGAAAGAGAAAGTTCTATATTAAGCCTGCATTAACTCTGCTTCTTCTGGGAAAGCAGTTTTAAAACTCAGCAAATTTCATTGCTCCAACAACTCTCCTTCCCTATTACAACAGCTACTTATTCCTTATTACAGATGTGCAAACAGAGACAGCTTCACCATGATCTGAAAAGCCTAGGAAATATATCAGCGGCTTATTTCATGTGTCCAGTGATTAAAACAAACCAAAGAAAACTACCTTTTCTTTCACACCCCAGGTCAGTGCTAACTCTGGCGACACTACCGAAAGTGGAAGAGGTACTTGGGTGCCCGGCATTTCTCCGAATCTCTCATCCAGACTAAATGAACAAATGCTAACGGGGCTTATGCTGAATCTGGCCATTGTCCAGAATATCATGGAAGTAGGGCCTCCTTGGCCTCCAGGGAGTCTAGTGGCATCTTTGAGTTTGCAACAGTTTCCAAAGAGGTCAAGATCCTCTCGATGTCAAAGGGATGTTTTTCTTTGGATCTGATGGAGATCCAAATATTTGTTGTTCTTTCCTTTCTTAAAAAAAAAAAATCACATGATAAATGATCAATATTACCAGAAGTTAATATTGACAGAAATGTGAAATGAAGTCTATCTCAGCCATGCCCTTAGGCAGGCTCCGTGGCTTAGTTGGTTAAAGCGCCTGTCTAGTAAACAGGAGATCCTGGGTTCAAATCCCAGCGGGGCCTGGTTTTATTGAGATTGTCACTGGTTGAAGGAAAGATTCATGTTATAGGGACAGTTGTACTTTATCCTATAGGGCAGGTCTAAGGGGAAACCAACTCTGTGCTAGTGGCTTTGGGTTTTGATAATGGCTGGCTTAGCCCCTGCAGGAAAGTTCTTTAAGTGTTCAGGCCTTGACTTTGACTTCTGACTGCTAAGGCACTTTGTAGAATAACTTGGAGAAGCAACATAGGTTTCACTAAAAGGAACGATAGAAAAGTGGTTAAGATGAGAATCAGTATGTATAGATTTGGTGTCTTGGCATGATTAAGATAATTCTTAATATTTAAAAGGAAACTTGTGTAGTCTGAAAGGTGTACTCTCCATAAGAATGACAGTGTACAGTGTGGATGTTGTCATTGTGAAAATGGGTATAAGTGAGACCGAGAAATCCCCAAATACCATCATCTAGAAACAATTATGATTATATGTAAATGGTTGTCACTGGGATGCAATAGCTAGATTTAAAGAATATGTGGTGATTAGTCAATGTTTTTTCTTTTTGTTTAACTTTGTAGCATATGCATTTGATTTTTGTATTTATACCTAGTCAATGATTCGTGGCACTCCCGTAACTTGTTAAACCTGGAATATTGCTAAAGGGCACAGTATTTGGTAGGAAAACGATCTTATAAAACATGTTTGTGTGTCAGCATTTATATATGTATATAATAAAGAGAATGGTCATAGAAATGCCGACAGTAAATTAAAGCTTTGTTATCTATTAAGAAAAAAAAATTTAAGGGGTTAAGCATGCACTCTGCAAAGGAGAAACTGCAAGAAGCAGGAAAACAATACAATTCCTCTGAGTCCTTGGCCCTTACAGGTTGCCTTGTATCGTGAAAAGCATTCCTAAAATATACATCAGCAGCAATTTCAGGACTCAGGTACTATGTGTCCGAACAGCAGGTGGTGACGGTGGGTAGGCAGCCAGGCCTCAGTGAGGTTTGCCCCTTCTCCTGCCCTGTGAGAACTAGTGATGAGAAATTGAGCACCGTTACCAGCAAGCCCTGCCAGATCATCCTGGGGTGTGCGTGGTTTCTGCTAAATATTTCGTTTTCTTTTCAAACTCAAAATCCTCAACAAATCAAAAATGCAACTGGCATTTACTTTTTGGCTTATTTGTTTTTAGAATGTGCCATTTCTAATAGTCTGTCTTCATTTGAAAGCAATATGTAGAAGGGTGTCTTCATTGGCTTTGAGCGGTGAAGGGTAGCATATGGTAAGAGGTGATTTAAATTCTCTACCTTGGACTCTTCCCAATGACTCTCCAGATCTCCTAGTAAGCCTGTTAGTTTCCCTGGGTGTCTTCATCCCTGGACCCAGGACAAGAAGAGGTGAGGAAAAGTAACCGAGGGTTAAAAAGCCAATTTAAACTTGAAACTTTAAGAGCTGTTTCTCTTTCTTACATGATTTTGGAGCCTAGACCCTTACCGAGAATTTTGAAAGCAGTAATGCTATCATTTTAGATAAATGGTAATGCAACCTGCAACTAGCAAGAGCGTGAAGACAAATGAAGAAATGCCTTCAACATGCATGAACTGCGGAAGGGTGTGATACATGGATCCTATTGCAAATAAAACGACATATTTAGAAAAATATCTTGAGACCTGAAGTCTAAAAACGATTTCTAGATGTATTCCGCACTCATGTATTTTAGCATAGTTTTGTTGTTGGTGGTGTTGTCTGTAACAGTCTTATTGGCACTTCTTCCACGTCTCATGAAATTCAATAGTTCAATCATATGAAAATTTATATAGTCATTACCACAATCAATTTTAGAACACTTGCTTTTTCCTTGTACTCATTAGTATAATTATTATTCTTAATTGTGACAAAAATATACACAATAGTCTCCAACAATTTCTACATGTATATTTCAATGTCATTGTTCATACACTTCGTGTTGTACAACCTTTATGGATATCTTTGTCCAAATAATTCAACCACCATTAATATAAACTCAATGGTTCTTAAGCCAAACTCTTCCATCTTCACCTTAACATAGTTTTTAAATGTGAGACTCTTCTAGAAATAACATGTATATGTAAATTTATATTGAACTCTGAAAATTAAGGTTTTTCTACTTTACGTGCTCTATTTCTATTGATTTCGTGTTGGGCTGTTCACCATAAGGTCAGCAGTTCAAAACGACCAGCCGCCCCACTGGAGAAAGACGAGGCTTTCTAAAGAGCACAGTCTCTGGAACTCACTGGGCAGTTCTACCCTGTACTGCAAGGTCTCTGTGAGTCAGAATTGACCCAATGACATTCAGTTTGTTTTTCAATTTCCTTTGATGTTCTGCATCCTCACTAATGTGCACAGCCTGCCACAGCCACTATTTCACTGAATGTAAAACACGCTTCTCTCCAGCTGCTTTTAAGAATTCTTCCCCCTTATCCTTGGTTTTCCATCAGTTCAAAATGACTTGGCTAGTTAGTTTTCTTTATGGTTGGTGTTTGCTGAGCTTAATGCATCTGTAAATCAATAGCTCCCTCCCCCCTGCCCCCACTGAGCTGTCCATGTAAGATGTGAATAGTTTTATGTATGTAAATCACACCGTGAGTAAAAACAACCAAGACAATGAATGATAGCCAGAGCCCCAGAATTAAAGATGAATCTCCACACCTCTCCAATTTCTTTTATCACATACAGTGATATTTTACAATATATTTTCTCAACATAGGTACAGATGCTCGATACAATTGATGCATCTTTTATAAGAGCCATAAGAGCCCCCAATAAAATGATTAATAGATTTATATATTCTCCTCCCAAAATTAGAAAAATAAAAATAGATGAATGAAAAATCTCCCTCCAGGTCGACCTCTCATAATGATAAATAGAGTGGGAGGACATATTTCTGCTAGTCAACATGGGGGGCTGCAAAAACCTCGTGGGAAATTTCCCTTATATTTCCATTCTATTTTTTCCGCAAACTTTTTGAAGCCCCTCGTATACGTCATCAGGTTGACAGATGCTTAATTCCAGCCAAGGGAGATGTTTGAAGGGAAAGACAAGAAAAACGATCCAATCATTATCTGTGAGGGAAAAAGCAATGTTTTTTCAATCGAGGACATCAAATCATACTGGTCTTTTACCCAATGAGGAAGAGCCCACCTTTCCGAGATGTGTTTCCGTAGTGTAGTGGTTATCACGTTCGCCTAACACGCGAAAGGTCCCCGGTTCGAGACCGGGCGGAAACAACGTGGCGACACTTTTCTTTCAAAGATCTTCCAGTCCTGTGACGCAGACTGTTTGCCTTCGCAATAAAAGGTTCTGCGTCCCCACGACCCCATGCAGCTCAAGCAAGTTAAAAGGAACCCTGGGGACTTTAGCATCTCAGAAATAGGACGTCCGTATTTTCTGCAAAATGACTTTCTTTTTCTCATAGATTCGAAAGTGGCGGCCACCGGCGCCGGTTGTCAGGGAAAAACTGTCTGCAGCATTATTCTGATTATTATTACCATACACCTAATCCCCATCAGGCGTGGGGGAGTGGGGAATCAAACTTATGCAGACGAGGAGTAGGAAGGCCCCCTCGTCCCAGAGGACTCATCAGGGTCTTGGCACGGAGTTTAGGACTCTCATTTTGCCCCTGCGTGCCCCGGAACACCTGCCCTAGAGACCGATGCACGTGCGTGCCAAACGAAGCGTGGGAACTAGAAGCAGTGTGTTGGGAGAGCAGAGTCCTAGAGAGATGACTGGGATGGGGGGCGGGGGGGAGCACAAGAGGGCCCTGGTTGTAGGCAAAGGGGTAGGACAGACAGGTGAGCAGAGATCTGCTCTTCCTGGGACAAGAAATCCCGATGGGTGCCACCTGGGCCTGTTTCAGTCTCTCCCCCAGTCTGGGTTTCAGGTTTGAGACTCAGCTTTTAGGAGTTTGCCTGGTGGGAGTGGGGATGGGGAACGGGGGTGGGGGGTGTGGAACAAAATACAGAAACGCCTGTTCGTCCAAGGGGTTAGGTCCTAGTGTACCTCCCATATAGTATCTTCGCAGGACCCCACTCTTCAGGCCTAGGGCGGGACACCCCTCCCCCCACCTGTCCCCCATGTCGCACTTTCAAAGAGATTGACGCAAAGTTCTCCCAGGGCCCAGCGTCTAAGCGCCCAGCGTTGCTCCACGGAGACACGCAGAGGGCGGAGAAGATCCGCAATCAGTTTGGTGTTAATCCCGTGTGCTGGGTTTCTTTCGTTTGCTGAATTTCTTGGATACAAGAGAGGGAAACGTTTAAAATGTTAGCGACTTGCTGGTGTGCATTTTATCATGGATTTTGCTAAAAATAACGCATTTGAGGATAGGTTTTTTTTTTCTTCTGGAATAAGCCTAAAACACTTTTCTACCGTCAATCCAAAGCAATACTTTTAGAGAACTAGGTGGTTAAACTCGTTAGCTGCAACGCAGAGGAAAGATGTGGCTGTCTGCTCCCGTAAAGATGGTACAGCAAAATAATGATAATAATTAATTAATACAATTAAAAATTAAGAAAAAAGATGGTACCGCATTGGATACCCCAAGAGGCATTTGGTTTTACTTTTGCCAACACGGTCTCTATGGGTTGCAATCAACTCACCAGAAGAGGAATTTTGGTTGGGATCTAGTGTTCTAACATCCGCACCTTCAGTGCTTGGCCAGGCTGGGGCAGCAGAGACTGCGCTCTCTAGACGAGGAGCCAAGGAGCAAAATTTGCCTTGAATCCTAGGTGGCGGGCGGGTGGGGGGGTACTAAGGAGGATTCTCATCAAGTGAATAAAGGCGTTCTTCTGACAATATGAATGCTATCTAATCCATAGGAGGAAATGTAGCTGGCTTTCCCATAACGGTTAAGTCATCAGAGTTTAGAGTCTGGGTATTTTTGATGGGATAAAGGGAACTAGAAACTGACATTGGGAAGAGTCTAACATTTTTTACCATTGTTTTATGCTCACTGCAGCTGCTGGCAGTGCTCAGCCTGTGTGACCCTTGAATGCTTCTATATGTCACCCCTTGCCATGTGTCTTCCCTACACACGGGCCTCCCTGCAGTATGTCTCACCATGAAGCTTCATATACATACGATATCCCTCTGGTTGCTAAGCCCTGTGATGGCCTCTTTGCCCACTTAGGTCTTGCTTGGGTTTAGATGTGAAGTAACTCATTACCTTCCCAGCGAGGACTTCCTGAACAACCCCAAGCTAGAGAACGTCCCATATCCCTCATAGAAATGTGTACGGTGTGGTGGCTTGACGGATGCCAGTCTCTCTCTCTCTCTCTCTCTCTCTCTCTCTCTCTCTCTCTCTCTCTCTCTCTCGTTAGTTGCACGTTGCACGGGAGCTGGAGCAGCGTCTGTTCTTGCGCTTCACTGAAAACAAACTGCTTTGTATCTAGCACACCACGGACGCTCCGTGGAAACTGTTTGAGAGGCAGAATGAACCGTTCCCACGGGTCTCTGAGCAAGGTGTTAGCTGCGCTGTCCATGTTCATGCCCTGCGGGGTCGTAAGTAGGTGAGCTTTGGTGCAAAGCGCACGTGCTCCTTCCTTCGTGCACATTGCTCAAAAGTGTGTTTTCAAATTCCCAAAGTGATAGCCAGGTCATGTGGTTAAAACTAACAATTGCAAAGAAAGAGCTAGGGTGTAGACAGACAGTAATTTATTACTATTAAATCAAATACTCAATGATTTTTTTCATATTTTGTGGAAAATGAAATTGAAAGATTAAAAAGATTTTGGGTTTTTGTTTGTTTTGTTTGGAGTTAGCAGTTTAGCACTTATCTAACAGTGCCACCAGGCCACCTAATTTTTTTTTTTTAAGAACTCAGCAAAATAAAATTCCAGTTTATTGTTGGGCAACATTGTTTCACACATACGTCAAACAGGTGAAAAATAAATGAATAAGCAGCAATTTCATAGACAACCAAACATACACACACACACACACACACACACACACACACAAAACCAGAAAGAAGAAACGTTCATCTTTGGCCCTCTTAACCATCTCATAAAACAAACTACTTATAGTACAACTAAGTCCATACATGAAAAAAACAGGTACTGGCATGCCCGGAATAAGATTGCAATTTTTGTTATTGTTGTTTTGGCTCTTTTTCACAAGGTTGTTTTTTTTTTTTTCTCCTTTGAGATTATAGTGAACATGGTCACACCACAAGTAAAGTCGGAAGTAGGTCAGAGAACACTCCAAAGGCTGGTTTGGTCATCCGAGATCATTAAAAATGACTGACCCCTAACAATATGTGCAAAAATAGAAAATGTAAACAAAAAAAAAGGCAAAGCGAAGTTTTCTTTTTAAAGTACTTTCAAGAAAATAAAGCAGAAAAAAATTAAATAATATAATAAAAAAGCAGGGCCTGGGAAGTTTGGGTTCTTGTGGTCTCCCCTGTTGCAGATTCCCGGCGTGGTTTTGGAGGGTCGCGGTGCGTGGGAGTCCGCGGTGGCGCAGCCAGGGGTGGGCGCTGGGCGGGATTCTCTACTCCAAGGTGACCGCGGTTAGATTCTGAAACACGAAGTGGTCACCGTGGACTTTGTGTTTTTGTCTTGTTGTTTTGTTTTTGAGCAACGTGGAAGAAATTTATTGGAGCCCATACCGGGAACCGGTACGGAGCGCAGCATATGCTCCTGTGTATTCGTGCCCAGGCAAAGGGTCACGTCATTCACTGTACCCCCATGTCCCAGAGGGGCTCCCCTCGAGCCAGGCACCAAAGCCTCAGGTCTGGGCGTGTGGGTGGGGCCGCATTTTGTTGTTTTAAGGTGAACTTTTACTGTCTAGTCATCCACATCAGTCTTCTGCTTCTTGGCAGCCACATCCTCTTCCACGTCATCTTCAGCTGCCGTGCGCCTTTAGCTGCTGCGGCCTCCTCACCCTCCTCTTCCTCGCCATTACCCTCCTCCTCACCCTCCTCTTCTTTCCCACTTCCTTCTTCTTCATCTAACTCGTTTGTCAGCTCCTGTTCCCCTTAGCCGGGCCATCTCTTCCATTCTCCGCCTCCTCCACAACCTGCTCTTCGTCCTTGAAGTCCCTGGAGGTGATCTCGGAGCTGGTGTCCCGAGCCGCGTCCGACAGGTGGGGCGCGCTGTGGACCCGGGATACAGGGGACCAGAGAGAAGCGCGGGCTCTGGCGACAGAGCTGAAGGAGGCTGCGACGGGCGGAACCCGGGGACAATGCAAAGATGGTTTTCCAGAGTGGTCGGTGGAACGATTAAAAAGAAAAAAACCACCAACTTTGGGGACCCCCTGCATGCAACCAAACAAGCAAACCTAACGCTGTCGGTGCGATTGTATTGTAAACAGTTGATTTGTTTGACAGATGTAGACTCGAAGAAGTGACGGCTTTAAAAAACTTAAAGAAGTCGAAAAAATGGGAGCTATTATTTGTATCCATTTGTATGCGAGGCAGAAACTTCCTCACTACTTCAGGTTTCTAGAAGAAGTCCTGGTGGACGAGGGAAAGCCAGCTATATGAAGAAGTAAAACTAGGAATAAAATCAGAAATTAATTTATGCACAGACTATAAAGCCAGGTAGCAGGAGGCTAAGGAAGTGGAGGGTTTATCAGACATCGCTCTCCCAAACATTGTATTGCTTTAGACATCGCCCTCCCCTTGGCTGAAATGGCAACTAGTTCAGGACAAAAAGGAAATGGAGTCTGTTCATTTAAGGGAGGGTGTGAGCATGAACAATGACAAATGTTGAGACAGTGTTGTCTAAAGCAAATTATACACATTGCAGCAATTGAAGGTGAGCATCCGATAAATTCTAGATCGAGGAATCGTTCTTTTGCAGAAAGGGCTTGATTTGGTAACAATAACCCTCCCATTTTCTTCTATAAACAGAGGACTCATTCTCTGAGAGGCCCTAGAAGAAGTGTTGCAGGATTCAAGCTGAATTCTGCCGAAACTTGAAGATAAAGCAGCGCACATGCAGACAGATTTTTCCAGAAACTACGCATGACTTCAGTTCTCACTGATCCAATGGGCTGGGACCATCTCACCATCGAGGAAGCTACGCAAGATGTAAGGAGTTTTCTCACGGTGCAGTGGTAATTCCATTTAGTACACGTGCTAACATCTCTATTTGGAAATATCATTTGCCACGGACAGCACACATTACAGATGAGAAAGTTTGACTTGTTGATTTGGTGGTGTGAGAACCAAGTGTTTTGCAACAATGCGTGAACTTGGATGCCGATTTGTGGGTGAGATCTTTTCCAGTGAAAGGATTTCCTTAGATTTCTTCTGCTTTGCTGAGAAAACAACCTATTCTTGTCCTCAGCAGAAAGCCCTTGGGGCTGTGATGGCCGAGTGGTTAAGGCGTTGGACTCGAAATCCAGTGGGGTTCCCCCGCGCAGGTTCAAATCCTGCTCACAGCGTCTATCTTTCACTTCCTTTTTGAGAGGCTTGCCGATTCTTTCTTCAGTCCACTCTCCACAAGGAACTTAACTTGGTCCTTAAAAGGCAGTAAAAATGCTGGTTGTCAGAAAAAAATAAGGAGCTGATATGGATCGATGATGGCACCAAATATGTAAGTGTGTTTGACACGATGGATGGATGGATGGATGGTTTTAATACTTGTGCCTCTGATAATACTTTTAATATTTTAAAATTTGTGCCTCCAATAAAAAGATTTAAAACAAAAAATGCTTGTTGCTTAATTTAAACCCACTATATCATAAATAAGTTTCAAAATTAAACCTGATTCTCAAAATGTGACTTTTACTAAATTCTTGACTTCATATTGCCTTCTTGGTTTTCTTTGAGTGTATCTGCTACATTGAACTATAGTGCCATTTTTCAATACTTTTTTTAAATTTTGCCTTCTAGGTGGGATGAGGGAAATAGTGTGATAAACACCTCCATAAATACATTTCAAAAATTTTTGTGTGATTTCTATTAAAAGAATGTCGATTGTTTATAATCTATCCACAAACATCAACAATGTCCAATGCAAGGTGTACAAAAAATAGTAATCATATGTTCAAGTGAGGGTAGTTACACTTTTAAAATGAAACGTTCAAAAATAGACACATCCCTAAAACTAGTGCACCCAGATCATCTTCAAACCTTAAACCAAGGTTTAATTTAGACAATAGTTCAGCTTAATTTGTTATTTTTTAAGTCTGTCTTAAACATTATGTTTATTTAAGAACTTTCTATACAGCTACAAATTGACAAGAATAATTGAAAAGATCAGTTTATCTTCACAATGTGGGTGAAGGGGGACAACGGATCATGTAAGACATGAACTAACAATAATCATATACAATTAATCAAGGATTCACAAGGATGGGAGGGTGGGGGATGGAGGAGAGGAAAGAGGAGCTGATACCATGGGCTCAAGTAGAAAGAAAATGTTTTGGAAATGATGATGGAAAAATGTATAAGTGTGCTTAATACAATTGAATGATGGATTGTCATAAGATTTCTAAGAGCCCCCTAATAAAATGATGAAAAAGAATAATAATAAAAAAATAGTCCGATTCGCTAAATTGCCCATGTATATATTGGAGCATTGGGGTCTCTTGCTATGTGTATTCTCAAGAACAAATTAATGTATTTTAAAGAAAAAACACAAAAGAGAAAACACATAGAGACGAATATTTTTGGAGGGTAGACAATTTTTCTATTACACAGGCTGAAGTGAAAATAGACTTGTTTTCAATATGCATGAATCTATATAGTGCAAACCAATCACAAAGTAAATCATGATTTCCTTGAACCAGTACTTTAAACAACTCTGCTATGGCTATTTACAGTAATGACAATACGAATATTGGAAGAGATAACTACAGTTGCGGGCCAGTGGCGCAATGGATAACGCATCTGACTACGGATCAGAAGATTCTAGGTTCGACTCCTGGCTGGCTCGTTTTGCTTGCTTTCCCCACCCTCACCCTTCGGTCCCTCTTTTTGAGTACTTTTTCAATTATTCTTTTGTGTGTGTATGAATACCTTTTAAAAAAGGGACATGATAGTCTTTTTTTTGAGCAAAGGTTTTAATATTTATTATTAATACGTTTCTTTCTTTCTTTCTTTTTAGCATGATTGTCTGCTGAATGTACGTTACTTGGACAAATGCGGTGATGTTGACTCCTCTCTGATTTCAGCTGTGTCTCAACGAGACTTTAAAAATCTGGAAGGAGCGACTCTCGAAGATGGTCTTTCTACCTCGCGCATCTCCTAAAAGTAGTAAGGAGATTGGCAGACTTTCCTTCGACGGGAAGTCTTAGATTCAGGGAAGCTTTAAAGAAAAACTAAAAAAACAAAGCAGACCACTGAACGCGCGGCTTCGGGCTTTGAGCAGTTTGAAAGAAGAAGCGAGAGATTCTTAGAATAGCATTCAGTTCTCTGCTTGTTTTATTTTATTTTTTAAATAAATCCTCACGTGACAGACTCACGAGGAGTGAACTTTTACCTTGAACGTCGCTAGGAATAAATGAGAATGAAACAGGGCTGTTCAGAAATAAGAATGTACACTCAACCAACCTGCTCCAGAAATTCTTTTAAAGCAGAAAAGCAACATTGTCTCAAGTTTCCCTGAAAACTAAGTAGATAAGTCTCTGACTCTTCTAAATTCCCCTTTGGTCAGCACACCCATCTGGATCTTACCCTGACTCCATTTTTTTCCGAGGGACTTTTTGGAGTGCTTTTATGCAATTTTCAGTTTTAAAAAACGAAACTAAAATGAGTGTTCTTCACATCAGTGCAGATGAGGAAGCTATCAGAACGCATGAACTTCAATTTTTGAACAGTGGAGATTTGTTTGTGAAGAGAATGAGTGGAGAAAAGAAAATACCATGGGGGGAAAAACCCGCGCTGGCCCGTACGGGGATCGAACCCGCGACCTTGGCGTTATTAGCACCACGCTCTAACCAACTGAGCTAACCGGCCACCTGGGCACTTGGGATTTTTTAAAAGTTCAGTAAGTTCATTAATAATACTTTTGGAATTTGTTTAAAATCAGACCCTAGGTAAAAGGGGAATCTATTTTCTGCCACAAAAGAGACTTTTTCAATGTATTTGTAAACTGTAGGGAGAAGTATTAGTCCATTACAATCTGTCCAATTTGAATGGCACATGTTCCTGGGATTGTACTATTTCTTTTGTATGTTTTTGTACATTTTTTTAAAGATTTTTTTTTTTTTAGGCTGAACCCCAGTGGTGTAGTGGTTGTGCGTGGGACTGCGCCCCACTGGGATGGAGGTTCAATTCCAGCAGCAGCTCCACAGGAACAAAGGATGTGCCTCCTACTCCCACCACCAGAGGGCAGTGATGCCAAAACAAAACAAAATATTTTCATAATTTTATTATTTTTACTTCATTAATTTTAAAACTTTGCCTTCAGATACATAAATGTTGAAGAATTGTAACTTATTCTTTTAAGAATCATTATATTGGGAGCTCTTACAGCTCCATACATCAATTGTATTAAGGATATTTATACATATGCTGCCATCATCATGTTCTAAACATTTCCTTTGAGCCCTTGATTTGAACTTTCTTGTTAACTGATACGGAATACATTTTCTTTTTTTTTAGGCATCACTGCCCTCAGGTGGTGGGAGTAGGAGGCCCAGCCTTTGCTCCTGGGAGCCGGAATTGAACCTCCATCCCAGTGGGCCCCAGTCCCGCGCACAACCACTACGCCACCGGGGCTCAGCCCAGGAATACATTTTCAATGACTATGTTACTATAACAACTAAATAAATCAGCAAATAATTATTTTGCTTAGTCTAAATCAGAAGTCAGCACAAACAAGAAATGTTGGATTTGTGGTACTACTCTAAAGATATTGTAGAGTTGAGAACTCCAGGTCCCCAGGGTCTCAGGAGCTCTTAATTCTGATTTCAAAAGCGAAGAAAGCTCAAAAATACAACGAAAGAAAACTGTTTGATAAGACTTCTGCAATCACACGAGCTCCTCTCAGTTCTAAGTGAAATCCATTCTGACATTTGAAGAACCTTGTGTTTGGTGAAACATATGTTTCGATCAATCAACTCCAGAATCTGTCACTCACTACAGTATTATTGACCAACACCATAGTTTGGATGCATCAATTCTGTTATCTTCATTTTTCATTGTGCAGCTTTCACAGAAATGTGAGGTGACAAAAAAGACTTTGGTTTGGACCTGGAGACTCTCAGTCTGATAAGTGACATCTTTACTATTTACAACTGAAACGTGCAGTGTATTGGCCAAATGTCAAAAATTATTTGACTTCTTGGCCACTGCTTCCCTGGATGCTAATTGATAAACCAAATGGAATGAAATCAATGACAATTGTCCGGAGCCATCCAGCCCGGACATGCTTGACCTTGCTACAGTCACTAGTCTGAACTCTGTTACTGTTTGTTGCCTGAGCTTAGTAGTCTATTATCTTTATAACAGTAAACAGCCCTGCCCTTTGAAGCCTGACTTTCAGATGTACTGACCTTCACTTGTTAACATGCTAATTACCTAGGCTTTTAGATAAGGCATTTCTGCTTGTCTTGCATCTTTGTGATTGGTTGCTATAAGTTGCCCGCTTCATCCTGTATACCCTTATTAGCATACGGACGTCTTTTAGGACTACAGCCCCTTTTGCGCATCATACTTGGCACTCGGCTAGGATTGGCCCCCTGTTGACTTTACCTCATTAGCATGAGCTGTGACCTTTACTCCTGACATTGACTATATTTACCCTAAGTTTTGCTCCAATAAATGAGACTTGATCAGAATCCTGTCTTGTCTCCATTTCTCGCGTCTCCTGTCCCCCCAATTCCTGCTCCTCCTTCCAGGACTTGTGAATTATGGACCCGCAGGCCGGGACAGACAATTTCGATTTCTTTTTTGTTTTTCAGGATGGTGTTCATCGGTCCACTTGTGAAGATGTTGGGCGTCTTTGGCCTCCATAAGCAAGTAAGTTTGAGACCATCTTCATTTTTTGCAAGCAAAGTATGACATCCCTAGCTTTCAGGCTAGTGATTGTGCCTTCAATTCTGCTGACTCACTCTTCTTCAGGTTGTGTGACTTCTCATCTTATTTGTTATGCATGCAGATTGAATAAGTGGATGAAAAGAGTATCTTGCAAAACCTTGCAAATGACACCCTTTCCACTTTGAAAAGGAACGGTATATTTTCCTGATCTGTTTGAACAACTGTCTCTTGATCCACGTGCAAGTGCCACATAAGTCCGATGTGGTGGTCTGGAGTTCCCATTCTTCATCATGCTATGAGACACACGTCTCTGGAGAAACACATCATGCTTGGTAACGTAGACGGGCAATGAAAAGAGGAAGGCCTTCAACATGATGGACTGGCCCAGTGGCTGCAATAATGGGCTCACCCCTAGGAACACTCGTGGGGGTGGTACAGGACTGGGCAGGGTTTGGTTCTGTTGTGCAAAGGACCACTATTGGTCAGAGCCCATTCTGGTACCACCACCAACATAATATTGTCTGTAACTTAATATAATCAACATGATTAATTGCCTTTATATAGCCAATAATGCACAGGTAAACATATTTCGGGCATTTTCTACCATTCAAGATTCATCTTACTGACATCATCTATAATCTCTTGTTCTGTGATCATTTCTGAATCCAATATGAACATCTGAGAGTTTTCTGTTGCTGTACGTCTGCACTAAATTTCCTGATGGTCTGCAGCAAGGTTTTGCTGTGGGTCATATTACGGATGTTGCTTGATAATTTCTGCATTTGGCTTTATCACTTTCTGGTGTGACATGCCTGTGAATCTCTTCCAGTAGCTTGACCACATTTCTTGACATAGAAAGGCAAAAAGCTTCCAGAATTAGATCTATTGGTTGAAGCATCCTAATTGGCATTGTGCCCATTCCTAGGGCTGTCCCTGCATTAAAACAACTATAATTATAAGATGTGCAAAACTTTCTCTTAGAGCATTAGAAGTATTGACAATATTGTTAGGAACTATCAAGACAAACCTCATTGCATGCTGGATTAAGTGGCACTAAGTAGGGAATTCTAAACAATTTTGCCCTGAATTCCACCCCCCCTTTTTTTCTTCTTTTCCCCCCCATAGGTTTTGCATAGTGTATTCTCACATGTTTTTAAAAACAAAGGGGCACAAGTATTTGCACTTATCAATGCCTTTTTTAGGTGGCTTGATGTCTTTTCTTCAGACATTTTTGTCACTCAGCAACCAGGTAGAGTGTAGGTACTGTCCATGGTTCTAGAAGGATCAGGAGGGTCACCTTCAAACCAACCTCCTATTGGGCTTACTCACTGATTAGTGGCAGAACTTCTTCAAGGACAATTGTAACAGATAAAACATGTGTGGGTTTCAGTGTGGACCTTGTTTGTTTCCTTTCCCTTCCCATAAGTGTGCTTCCAGCTTCTCATTCATATTTTATTTTCTTTTAATATATTGCACAATATTTTATTATTAAAAAAAAAGGTTTTATGTCTCAGGCAAAAGTTCATTCTCCTTCACTCGGGGGGGTTCCTGGTGAGCATTCTTTTCTAAAACAGGTAAGTGGTTGTCCATGGGGCCATCCTCAAAGGGTATAGAACTGACAGATTTGCAGCCTTCAAGTCTGAAGCGACAGCAAATTAATTCAACTCTAAATTTTCCATATAGCATACCTGTTGTTGAAAAGATTCCCCCAACAAGACCATAAACTCATACAAAGAACTGCCAGAACGGCATGTGCTCCTTGGTGATTGTCACCATCAGAGAACTGAGATCATATTTCATAAATATCCCTGAAACTCCGTGGCAGGCTGCAGCATGGTTAATGACATGCTCCCTTTCTGTCACAGAAAGCTGATCTGTGTCTGCTGAAATTTTATATGTATGTAATTTTGTTGCCACAACTGTAATAAAATATTGGAACATCCGGTTGTGATCTACAGAGACTTTTTTCAGTCCCATCTAAAGGATTAAACAGGTATCCTCAAACTACAGCCCGCGGGCCACATGCAGCCCACCAGGGACATTTATCCAGCCGGGTGTTTTTTGCTGCCGCTGCCTGTCCTGCTTAGCAGCCAACTCATCCCAGGCCGTCAGTGAATTGATCATTGTTTTGTTTTATTTTTTTAACCATAGTCTGGCCCTCCAACGGTCTGAGAGACAGTGAACTAGCCCCTATTTAAAAAGCTTGAGGAGCCCTGGATTGCTACTTCCTGGCATAAGCTCTCCAAAAGACAAATGACCTATTCTATGAGAAAGTTGTAGAAGTCCTGGTTGACAAGTGGACATGATCTCGGGGATGTGGAATTGCCTTGCCCAGAGTTACGTGGAAATTCCCTGCTACTTTATTGACCTTGCGATCACTCCCAAATCCTGCATGCATCTGGAGGCTGTGATGGATCATCTTCCCTTGGTGGAAGTGCCGTTGATGCACTTGTAAAAGCACTTTCACAGATCACGTCTTGAAGCGAACGCTCTTTGTGTAGCCGACTTTGTATCAACTGCAGCATCCTCTGTTAGTCTTCTTGCTGTGGTAAAAGAGCCACTCTAGCTGGTTCATAAAGTCTGCAGATGCAATCACTGTTTCTGCGAAACCCAGCACTTCTGCTCCAACAGGCTGACACTTCCTGGCAACGGTCCTCTCGATATCCATTCTCAATTTGCTAGAAAAAGCCTGGTCTACTTCATATTCATGCTTCAGCCATGTATCTTGATACACTGAAGATTCCATTATGGTTAATAAAGCCATAGTAGTAAATGCAGTTAGAGGAACCACCACCACTGGCTGAAGCCTCTGACAGCTCTCAGGAACCTTGGCAAAGGCATCCAATGCTTTCACCAAATTTAAGGGTTGTTTCCCGATTCGGTCACCTCATCTTCAGGAAAGCCCTCCTCTCTTTTCTTCATATAGTTATGCTTGTGTTAGGGCTCCAGCCGACCGCCGTGTCTCACTGAAGCCCAGGTCGCCCGGACTCCCTTGCCCTGATTCTTAGAGGTGTAATTGATAACACAAGAGCGCATGCTCTGTAAAGTACTAACTTGCTTTATTTTCCTCTCCATAGAGTTGACTGTGGGGTTTAGAGGAACTTGTACCTTTGTGTATGGAACTGCTTTTGCAAGTCCCTCCACCTTTCAGAAGTCATTTTTCGGGGGGCTCATACAGTTCGTATCACAATCCATGCATCCACCCATCGTGCCAAGCACATCTGTACATTTGTTGTCATCGTCATTTCCTTTTTTAATTTTATTATTATTGTGGGTTTTTTTTAGGGCATCGCTGCCCGGGTGGTGGGAGTAGGAAGCCCAGCCTTTGCCGCTGTGGAAGTGGAATTGGACCTCCATCCCAGTGGGCTGCAGTCACGCACACAACCACTACGCCACCGGGGCTCAGCTCCTTTTTTTATTTTTAAATTTTATTTTCTTGGGGGCTCTTACAGCTCTTATCACAATCCATACGTATAACCACGGTGTGAAACACATCTGTACTTATGTTGTCATCATCTTTTCCAAAACATTTTCTTTCTACTTGAGCTCTTGGTATCAGCTCCTCATTTTTTGTTTGTTTTTTTTTTCTCTCCTTCCCTCATGAACCCTTGATAATTTATAAATTGTTATTATTATTTCATGTTTTACTTGCACCGCTATCCCCCTTCACCCATATATCCATTGTCTGGCTTCCTGAGAGAGGGTCATATGTAGATCATTGTGGTTTCCCCTTTCTCCCCCTAGAAAGTCCCTTTTAAACCTGGGGTTTATTTACAGATAGCTAATGTTTGCTAAGGGATCAAGAAGTCACTGTTTCAAAATAATAATAATAAACAAAATAAGAGGAATCCACTGGTTTGATTTAGTATCTGGTAGTGTTTTGTACTAACTAGCTCGATTTCTCTTGCTCCACGAGTTAGTATTGAAAATGTAAACATGCGCAAAACCTAAGAACTAGCTGAAATTGCCGAAACCCGGGATCGAACCAGGGACCTTTAGATCTTCAGTCTAACGCTCTCCCAACTGAGCTATTTCGGCCAGCTGCTTTATGTCACTTATCAATTTCTTCCAAATAGCTTTTTCTCATCAGTTTCCCATTCAGTTTTTTTGGACATTACATTTCAGAATCTTGTAGAAAATTCTTTTGCTTTCCAAAAATAAGATTTTGCTACTTGAGAAATAATTGCTCTGACAAACGAACATTATAAAAAAACAAACAGACGAGCACAGGGAGGACACTTCTACTCAATATTTAGTTAGAATGATAATAAAAATATTTTTAAGTGACAGAGAAATTTTTATATATAGTTCCTAAAGATGAACTGGATAGCATCTGGTTAGATTGGGAAGGTTTCCGGGATTCACTAAAACAACGTTTCCATCTCGGGTAATTTTAAGTTGGTGCTCAACTATCTTTTATTCATTCAGCTGTTTTAATTCTATTTCCCCACTAGTCTATAGAAGTATTCATTAAATACAGCAAAGCAGACAAATTTTAAGTTCTACCACTGCACAGCCACCATCATTTGGCTGCCTCTCCTTCTTACCTCGCACCATTCAATACTCTTTTATCACAAAGACAGTGATTTTTCTAAACCTTCATATACATCAACTCTTTGAGGTTGATCTGTTTTCTATGGGTGTGTTTCTTTTTATAGCATGGGTGCCATAATTTGTTTATTCATTCTAATGTTAATGGGCTTCTGGATTCAAGCAGTCCCTGAAGTTTCTTGTACTTAGTTTACATGCACATAGTACTCCTTTACCAGAGAGAAAGATGAAAAAAGGCAGGAGACTTCTCACTTCTTGATTTTACAATCTGTTTCATAACCACGGTACTCAAAGTAAGCAATGGAACAGATTAGAGAACACGGAAATAAGATAATATATTTAAAGACTGTTTGTTTGTTTTAAGAAATGGAAAAAAGATCATTTCTTCAACGTGCGGTGCTGACAAAATTGGCTCTCCACCTGCAGAAAAGTGGAACACGATTCAAACCTCATACCATATACAAAAAACATACTCAAAATCTATAAAAGTCATCAATGGGTCTTTTTTTTTTTTTTTTTGGCATCACTGTTCTCTGGTGGTGGGAGTAGGAGGCCCAGCCCAACTGCTGGAATTGAACCTCTATCCCAGTGGGCCACAATCCCGCGCACAACCACTACGCCACCAGGGCTCAGCCCAAAAGTCATCAATGGGAAGGAAAAAAGAGGGACAAACACAGAGGCTCTAATAGAAGGCAAACATACATTAATAAGCATAAGGGAAATGTGCACAAAACAGAAGAGTTAGCGTAGAACTGAGGCCTCCTAAAACTGCATCTATTTGCCAAAAGAAAAGGAAAGTAAGAGAGAAAACCCACAGACGATGGTACTTCATACAAAGGGCCAATCCCCGAATGAGTAGGAAACAGCAACAACCCAACAAGAAAAACATGAATCGTACAACTTACAAATGGGCCAGAGACATGAACAGGCAATTCACTGACTATGATATCCAACTGGCTTACAAACATGAAGAAATGCTCACAGCATTAACCATTCAAGGAATGAAAATCAAAACAATGACGTACCACTTCACACAGGTATTGATTGCAAAGTTAAAACAGAAAGGAAGGAGGGAAGGAAGGAAGGAAGAAAGAAAGAAAGAAAGAAAGAAAGAAAGAAAGAAAGAAAGAAAGAAAGAAGCACATATTGGAAAGGATATTGTGAGACTGAGACCCACATACACTGCTGCAGGGATGGTAAAACTACAACCCTGTGGAAATGAGTATGCTACTTCCTCCAACAAATGAGAATAGAAACACCTTATGACCTAGCAATCATTCTATTTGTTTTATAGGCTAAAGAAATAAACAGCAAACTGTGAGCAAGTGTATGCATACCTGGGCTGACCACAGCATTCTCCCCAACAGCAAGAAGACGGAAACAACCAAAATGCCCCATGGAGGAGGAATGAGCAAGAGCTTTGGTGCTCACAGACAGTGGAATACTATGCACCACGGAACAACATGATGACACTGTCAGACATCTCAAGAGCTTGGATGAACTTGGAAGACATAATGCCTGAGTGATGTCAGTCAGTCCCATTAAGACAAATACTGCATGAACAGATGACCCAAAACAAAAAATCATATTGATGTGAATGTGAGGGGGTCGGGGTGCAAACTCAATGCACATCTGTAGACAATTGGACCGCCCACAAGAAAGGATGAGCCAGCCAAGGTGCAGCCTAGCACCAAGGAAACACACAAGATTCCTCTATTTTTTAATGTCTCTCTCCACCCCCCATCATGACCCCAGTTCTACCTTACAAATCTGGCTAAATGGGAGCATGTACACTGGTACAGATAAAAAGCTCTAGACACATGGGATCCAGGACAGATAAACCCCTAAGGAACAATGATAGGAGTATCAGTACCAGTGGGAGATGGGGAGAAAGGGGCGAAAGGGAGAACTGATCGCAATGATCAACCTATAACATCCCACATGGGGATCAACAATAGAAATGTGGGTGAAGGAAGACAACAGATAATGTAAGATATGAAAATAATAATAATTTATAATTCATCAAGGGATCACAAGTGTAGGGGTGGGAGGAAGAAAGAGGAGCTGATACCAAAGGCTCAAATAGAAAAAAATGTTTTGAAAACAACGATGGGAACACATGTACAAAGTGCTTGATACAATTGATGTATAGATTGTTCTAAGAGCTGTAAGAGCTCTCAATGAAATGATTTATTCATAAAAATACTAAATGAGAACTTTATTATAAAAAAATAATTGCTTTCATAACCAAAGAAGCAGACTTTGATAGTCACAGAGAAGCCTGGGTGAGAGGGGAAGGAAGATGAAGAGAATAAATTAATAAGATGTACAGACAACAATACAGAGATAGATGGGTAAAGGCAAACAGATAATAACACAATGAAATTCAGATTTCCAAGTGCCAGCAAATCAGTTCTGACCCATTGCAAGCCCGTCTTCACCCATCTTCACCACTGTTCCTATGCTTGAGCCCTCTGCTGTAAGCACAGTGTCGACCCATCTCCTTGAAGCCCTTTCCTCCTGTCCACTGCCGTGCGTGAGTTGCCCCTTAGTGCCTGCCTTCCTGTCAGCTTTTGGAAGGCAGCTATGCTCACCACTATACCACCAACGCTGCACCCTGTCAGCTTGTGATTTCTACACTTTATTGACCGCACTAAATAAACTGGGGGATCCCCTCTGTTTTCCTCTTCTCCAAAAACTTTTTGTATCATTTGTATCGTCGATTTCTTTAATGCACGGAAGACTTCACCGATGACGTTACTGGACCTGAAGGTTTCCGTAAGATGGTTTTAAAAGAGACGCTAATGAGAGTGATGAACAGATTGTCTCTCGCGGGTGATTTTGCTTCTGTCTTCTTAGTTGATCTTTTTTTTTCTACACACATTTTATTTTTCACACATCTCATCTAAATAGTACAGTACACTCACATTACATCGTGAATATTATCATTTCACTTTGCTTGTTTGTTTGTTTGTTTTGTAGGTTCCTGGGTGGTGCAAATGTTTCCATTTGACTACTCATCTAAAAATGGGCAGTTTCAACTCACCCGGTGTTACCAAGAATGCTCAACAGGCTGCTTCCATGAAGACTATCAGTCAAGAACATGTTGTAGAATTCTCCTACTGAGTGACAGACACATGGGACTGTCAAATTCAACTGGCTTTGCTTTGCTTTATGATCCTTTTTAAATTTCTATTCATAACTTGAGTCCTCTCCATTTACAAATTCTCACTAGTAATTGTTTAATTTTAAAAAATTCATTTCATTGGGGCCTCATACACTCATCACAATGCATACATCCATACATTTTATGCAAAGCCCATTAGTACATTTGTTGCCATCATCATTCTCAAAACATTTTCTTTCTCCTTCACCCTTTGGTATTAGCTCCTCATATTTTCCCCTGTAATTGGTTAATTTTATCAACTATTCTGCGAAGTAACTCTTTTGCTTTATAGATAGTTTCCATTACATAATAAATGAGGAATTAGAGAGATCATTCAATGAATAGAGCTGGAAAAAAAAATTTTTTTTTTTTGGCATCACTACTCTCCGGTGGTGGGAGTAGGAGGCCCAGCCCCACTGCTGGAATCGAACCTCCGCCCCAGTGGGCTGCAGTCCCGCTCACAACCACTACGCCACCGGGGTTCAGCCTGGAAAAGAAATTGTAATCTAGTGTCCTCACTCACACGGTAGCAAAAATAACTCTACAGTACGTGAGAGCTTAAATGTTAACAATAAAACTTGAAAGTTTTAATTAAAAAAAAGACTTTTTAAAAGATAATAAATAAGGCTGAGCCCTGGTGGCGTAGTGGTTGTGCGCGGGACTATGGTCCACTGGGATGGAGGTTCAATTCCGGCTCCACGGAGCAAAGGCTGAGCCTTCTACTCCCACCACCTGAGGGCAGTGATGCCTTAAAAAAAAAAAAGATAATAAATAAATAATTTTAAAAAGAGAGATTTCAGGGCTGAGCCCCGGTAGCGTAGTGGTTGTGCACGGGACTGCAGCCCACTGGGACGGAGGTTCAATTCCAACAGTGGGGCTGGGCCTCCTACTCCCACCACCGGAGAGCAGTGATGCCCCCCCCCCAAAAAAAGAGAGATTCCATTATATGTTTATTTTCATTTTGATAGATTTTGCTCCTAGGAATAAGTTGGTCTTCTTTATTTAGTTTCCTTTTATTTTGCATTAAAAATTGTTGTTGAGCTATAAACCACAGAACATACATCAAATTCTCTGCATGTATAATTCAATTGATTGTATTCTTCAGGTTGTGCACCCTCCCTTTCTGTGCTCTCCCTCCCGTTCACATAAACTCACTGTCCCCCAAATCCTCTATCTAATCTTCTGAATTGCTATTCTCCACCGATTGATCCCACATAGATCATTCATTAAAGAGCACACTGCTCAAGACAGACATTCTTGACTCAAGAACCAAACCACACTCATTGGTCTTTAGTGGTTTCTGACATGGCCACACGAGCGGTCAGGGTAGAAAGGTCCTTGTGGGTTTCTGAGACTAACTTTATAGGAGTAGAAAGTTCATCCTTATCCCTTGGAGGGGCTGGTGACTTTGGACTGTGGACCTTTTTTTAAAACTAAATATGCTTAATTATTGTTTGGTTTTAAGAAAACTTCAGGAGATATTTTTGGATTAATGTTTTTTTTTTGTTTGTTTGGTTTTGGTTTTGGGGCATCACTGCCTTCTGGTGCAAGTGGGAGGCCCAGCCTTGCTCCTGGAGAGCTGCTGCTCGATTTGAACTGCCAAGACAGTGGGCTGCAGCCCCGCACTCAACCATTACACCACCGGGGCTTAATGTTTAAAGATGGTTTCAAGATAGTAGTTTCAGGGTTTCATCTAGCTTCCAGGACTCGAGAAAGCCTGGATTCTCGAATAGAAAGCTCTGTTCTAGATGTTCCCTCTTTTGATAAGGATGATTGTATGATTACATCTTTTTGATCAACATATTCAATAAGGTTAATTGGGTACCATCCAATTCTTCTGGCCTCATAGCAAAGGAGACATTGTTCATGGAAGTAATTAGCCAGATACTCCATTTCCTTCTATTACTGACTTTACTTCTCCCTCCCGTGTTGTAGGTCCATGGGCGGGAGGGTTTTGTCTTAGATGGTCATCCTAAGGTCACGCGTAAGGCCTCAGGCAGTATGCAGCACACTGGATGTAGAAGGAGGCACTAACCACCGTAACAGGCTAATTAACTTCGATGTCCCCAAATGCCCCAAACGCAGAAGCCTAAACCTTCAAGTCAAGGAGTCAAAATCCATGAGATATTGTCTGTCCATCACTAGCTCCAGCAGCTACTTTTTTTATGGTTCTTGTTGTAGATCTATCTATCATACACTTTGGCCAGTTCAAAGTTTTACAGTTGTATAATAATAGCCAATGCAACCGTCCTTGTGATCGATTCAACTTTCCAATCATTGTAAACCCAGTCTTAGCCTTCCCCAAAACAATCACACCTCCTTTTATTTCCCTTCCACCCTTGGCAATCATGACCTATTCATGTCTTTTTATAGAATATTTGACCTTTTGGGATTTCACTTAGCATAATCGCTTCTAGCTCCATCTGTATTATAACATGTATCAGGACATCTCTTACTAATTATGTAGTATCCCATTGTACGTATGTACCACATTTTGTTTGTCCATTCATTTGATGAACATTTAGGCTGTTTCCACCTTTGGGCTATATGCTTTCAGGAACATTGGTGTACAAGTTTACGTTAACTTTTCTTTCTAACATATGCATTTGTCGTCATTAGGGTGTCCCCTTGGTTTTGATTCATAGTGTGGCAGTCACCTAACCTGGTGTCAATTTGAGGGTTAAGAGTGTAGGAGTGGAGTCTAGCCTGTCAATCTGGAGATAATCAATGAGACCTTTGTGTGGGCATGGCCTTTGCCTAAGAATTCTGGGAAACGTGGTCATTCCTTCTTGGATGCAGGAGACACTCTCTCATTCACTCTCTTGGAGAGTGACAAGACTCCATTGACAAGACTCACTCTCTGTGAGACATCCCTGAGGAGAAGGCACATAGAACTACCCCCATGCCCTGAGGCGAACAAACCACATGAAGGCAACCAGACCTCTGAAGCCTGAGAAACCACAGAGAGGCCACTTTGCACCCACTGGCCTGTGATTTTCCGGCATTCAGCATCATTGCATATGTTTTGTGAGTCTGGAGAGGACTTTATAGATTTCTATTGGATGGATGGGCTAATATTGGACTTAAGACTTTGAACAGAACTGGGTTGGGATGTTTTCTTAAGGTACAGTTACTCTTGTATATAAACTTCTTTCATATATATTTATATATATATGTTTATGAACTTGTTGTTGTAGTCTACCCAGACTAACACACACAGCAACTTCATGCACAGTAAGATGAAACATTGTCCATTCTTATACCATCCTCACAATCCTTGCCATTGCGATGACCACTATATCTCTTTCATACGTGGTCTTTTTCGTTTTCACCAACTCTCTTCTTTAACTAAGCAAAATGTCCTTTTCCAGGACTTCTAATATGTCCAAAATATGTGAGAACTGAGGCTGGCTATCCTGGCTTCTAAGGAATATGCCGACCATATTTCTATTACAAATGAGTTCCTTCTTATGATAGTCTGTGGAACGTTCAGTCTTCTGCACCAACACCATAGATCAAAGACATCTTTATTTTTTAATTCTGTATGCATTGTGTAGCTTACACAGACATATGGGGCAATTAAGAATAACCTGGCTTGGCATTAGAGAGATGCAAATCAAACCTTAAGGAGATCTCATTACATTTCCAGTAGGGTTTAAAAACAACAACAAAAGAAAAGAGAAAATGGCAAATGTTGGTGAGGATGTGAGACTGTAAGGAACCCTTATCCACTGCTGGAAAAATGCCATAATCATTGAAGAAAAATAGTTGGTTGGTTGTGCAGAAAATTAAAACAATGACCATTGATGTCCCTCTTGGGTGTATATCCAAGAGGCTTGAAAATAAAGATTTAAAAAGAGGTTTGTACACCAATGTTTACTACACTGCTATTTACAGTAATTCAAACAACTTGAGAGCACCCCGTCAGATGAATGGATTCACAACATGTGGTGCATACACACAATAGAATACCCATCCATCGATACAAAGATGTGAAGCCTTGATATATGCTACAGTATGGTTGGAATTTGAAAACCCTCTACTGAGCTAAATATATAAACCAGAAAAAGAACAAATATTGTATGCCTTCACTTGTGTAAAAAGGCATGTGATAGAGACCAAGATTTGCGGTGGTTGCCAGGTACAGGAGACTGGTGAGGGAGAAAGTTAACATCGATGGAGAAAGCACACTGATTTAGAGGAGGGTCCACAGTGGGTGGTAATTACTGTCAATAAGTTCACACCTCTGGGAGGGGGGGGACTGACTTGAGAAAAGTTGTGTGATAGATATGCATATAATGATGACATGAAGGAAAAAAAGAGAGAGTAGCTACTGGGGTGTTCACATGTAGCCAGATACCTTATAGGATGTGGTTCTTTGGCTCATGGTTTCATGGGACAAAAAAACAACCACCACACTTACTGCCATGGAGTGAGTTGATCCTCACTCACAGCAGCTATAGGACAGAGTAGACCTGCCCCTGTAGGTCTCCAAGAAAGCCCAGTCTTTCTTCCCAAGATCATTTGGTGGCTTCAAACACCTAACCCTGCAGTTGAAGTCCAATGCAGAACCACTATGGTATCAAGAGTTCCAGTTGAATTTGCCCAGCTTATGTTTTGTACGGCAGTCCTGTCTCCTATCTTTCGGGCAGTCATTTAAGGTACAACTGTTTGCATTTGTTCATCAGCACAACAGAAGAAAGAGTATGAGGCAAATGAGGAGGATATGGACTATGTGGTTCATTGCCTGCATGAATGACTGCGTCCTTTGCAAGAGACCAGAAGAACTAGTTGGTTATCTGTGTTAGTCTGGGTAGACGAGAGAAACATATTCATCAGCACGCATATGTATACAAGAAAGAGTTTTGTACACAAGAGCAACAGTACATTAAGAAAACATCCCAACCCAGCCCGGTCCAAAGTCATAAGTCTGATATAAGCCCATTTTTCTGATACCAACCTATAAAGTTCCCTTCACACTCAACTCATAAAATGGCGTCAAATGCAGTACAACCACAGGTCAGCGGGTAGAAAGTCTTTGGATCCAGTGGCATTGCAAGCATCTCAGCAGTGGCAGGAGTCTCCACATGGCTCTTCTAGCTTCAGAGGTCTGGTTCCATCAGGGTAGGTCCATTGGCTTCTCTTCTGGGATGTCTCACAGGGAGTCAGACTTGTGTCTTGTCAGTAGAGCATCTCCAAGGAACTGAGTTACGAGTCTCCCACCTCCAACAGGGAAATATCACTGGATTTCCCAGAATTCTCAGAAGGCCACGCCCACACAGGTCTCATTGGCTATCTCCAGATTGACAGGTTAAACCCCACCCCTCCACTCTTCATCCTCAAATTGACACCAGATTAGGCGACCCACATTACCCTTCTTGAACCATTTGATCAAAGATTTTGTAGAAGACTCCAATCAAAAGAGGGAAAATAGAGAGCCAAACTTCAAATTCTCTTGAACTCTAGCTACGAAGGGTAAATGATCTCTGAAACTATCGTGCTGACACACAAGTAAAACCACAAGATAAAAAATATTCCCTGAGATTTTCTTAGAACCTGATCCGTCCTGCAGAGCAGTCAACATGGGCTCCTGAAAGGGGGACTGAGAAAGGAGAGGGCAACAGAGGGAAAGGGACACAAGAAATGAAGACAAGACAGGATTCTGATCAAGTCTCATTTATTCAGCCAAAAGGCAGGGTTAATATAGGCTAGCAACAGGAAGGGGAGGTACAACTTATGGAAATGAGGGGTAGGGATAATCAGCCAATCATCATACACATACCATCAAAGAAACGGCGGGGGGTGGGGTGGGGCGGGGAATGGCAGGAAGCAGTTCTCAAACAGGTCCGCATGCTAATTAGCTGAACTCATCCATTCAAAGGTTATCTTGCCCCGTAAGCCGTTACAATACAAAAGGTCAATAAAGGCATCACTGAGGGATGGGAACAGCATTCAGCTTCCCACAAGAACCAAGCAGTAGTTTAACTTAACCAGTAAACACCTTCTTTCTTGAACATTATGTTCTTTTCAGAACCATGTATATAGGCCAAAATTACTAGCAGAAACTCAAAGGATGGGATGGGAACCTTAGAGGACAGTGAGACTTTTTAATTTTTAAAAATATTTTATCTTGGCTGAGCCCCAGTGGTGTAGGGCTGAGCCCCGGTGGCGTAGTGGTTGTGCGCCAGACTGCAGCCCACTGGGATGGAGGTCCAATTCCAGCTCCACGGGGCAAAGGCTGGGCCTCCTACCCCCGCCACCTGAGGGCAGTGATGCCCCCCAAAAAAACCCAAAAAACAAAAAATATATTTTATTTTATTTTTTGGAGGGGGTGGCAGCTGGTTTTTCTTAGGGAGAGAATTTGACACAATAGGAGAAATGCGACTATTATCCTTAACCAATTTGTGTGGAAATTTTTCAACAGAAACCTAATGGTTATATAAACTTTTACCACTCTGTATGATACAATTTTTATTTTAAAAAGTTGTGAGTCTTCACATTTACCAGAAGTAGAAGGAAGGGGAAAAAGGGGAACAAACTTACTGTGTAGGAAACATTGTTTCTGTTTATGATGATGCTTAATGATGATGATTGCACAGCATAATTAATTGGTATCACTGACCATACCTGAAAGAATGCTCAAATTCCAGAACAATCATTGGTATCATTGGTATTACATGTAATGTGCCAATCTAGATAGATTGGAGAAGCAAATTAATAGACACCTGTGGGATGAAGATAGAACTTTCCCACAATTATTGTACTTCAAAATATTAAGCAAACTGTTCAGCAGCATTTGATCTGGAAGTTAAGTTAGCTGTTCTCCCTGTGGCTCCCAGTTATTTAAGGCCTTTGTGTTGTCTCACAACAGAGCTAACTCCCCTGATATCAGGGTGATGGATCACTCCCCTTGAAGCCTGTGGGTGGGGTTCAAGAGCCATTGTCAATGGCTCCTAACCTAACAGAACTGTCTATCTACCCCCAGAAGCCCAAGGTCTGGTCTTATCACTCCCCTCTTCACATGTCACTAGGCATCCCTAAGACCACTCCCCTTATTACCATATAGCCCTTAAGACAACTCTCTCCTGTGACTTTCCATTGATGAGTAACGGAGGGCCTCAGATATCCCTGAGAAGGTTATTTACACAGGGAAAATTAAAATTCTTTTTCTTTCTCCACGTGGACCATCAAGCAGGGTGGAGGTGAACATGTACCATGAAGTGATACATGTCTGACTCTAATTGTTCCTCTCTCTCTCTCATGATCTCTATATTGTTATTATAATAAATAATAATTATCGCTGCACAACTGCCTATTGAACCTGTGATGTATGTATCAGAAGCTGGTCTCTTCTGATAGACACCCATATGTATACAAAAAAGAACTTTAAATACAAGAGCAATTGAATATTGAAGAAGCATCCTTGCCCAGTTCAGATTAAGTCCATAAGTCCTATATTAGCCCATATGTCCAAAACTAATCTATAAATTCTGCTTCAGACTCATGCAACACATGCAGTGACACTGAATGCAGGAAGATCACAGGCCAGTGGGTGGGAGGTCATGTGGATCCAGTGATGGCATAAGCTGTGGAATGAAGACAGAACTTTTCCACAATTATTATTCTCTAAAATATTAAGCAAGCAATTTAGCAACATTTAGTGTGCTCGCCATTCTCACTGAAACTCCCAATTTTATGAGCGCTTTGCATGACTCAATTTAGGATAGTCATCTGCTTCCCTCGAGGCTTATGGGTGTGATTCAAGAGTCATTGTCAATTAATGTTCGTTCTCCCTCTCCCTCTCCATCTCCATCTCTACGCGGACCACCATATGGGGTGGAAGTGAGCATGTTACCCTGATGTCTGACTCTTATTGTTACTCTCTTTCTCTCTCTGTCATGATCTCTATATCATTATTATAGTAAATAATAACTGGGATGGAGGTTCAATTCCAGCAGTGGGGCTGGGCCTCCTACTCCCACCACCGGAGAGCAGTCATGCCCCCCCCCCCAAAAAAATAATAATAATTACCACTGCACAGCTGCCTGTTGAACCCTTGCACTAAGTGTATCAGAGGCCGGCCACCTCTGATATTTGGTGCTCAATGCATGGCATTTGATGGAAGTTCTCTTTTGAGTCAAATTCCGTGCAACAGCTCTGTGGCCTCATCAGACTGTGAAGTTAAATTTGGAAAATTTTCACTGAAGTAAATTTTTAGTCCGAGTGAGATATGGGTCAAACAAAGAGCAAGGAGTCAGAATATAACTACTCTTTGCCACCTCTTGAAAAAACAAAATATTATAGTAACGAATAAGAAGTTAAAAGAGTATTTTCAAGTTATGAAGAGGTTTCATCCTGTCTTTCTGGAGTCAGGAACCTTTGACATAGAGATCTGGGATGAGATAGTATTTTATTTAAGAAAAACACACAGGGAAGGACATAGGATATCCATGTAGGCATCCTGGTAGGCATGATACCTGTGGGTGCGGATCAAAGCAGTACTAGCGCAGCTGCAGGAGAAAGAGAAAGAGAATTCTTGGTCTAGTGAGCAGACTGTGAACTATCCAAATCTAGAAAAGCAAGCCAAAGCCTCTGTGAGTGAGTATAAAGCAGGTAGTGAAACTTTAGAAAGAACAGAAGAAACTGGGATTGATTAGTTATCTAAATCCTCTGATTCTAAGCAAGACCTCATGGCGGAAGCCTCTATGTCCTCAGGGCACTACAGGGCCCTAAGACTTAAAGGTGATAAGGCACTAGAAGTTGAAAATTCCAAGGTCCAAACCGAGGTCGTTAAGCAGTCCCAAGAAGTTGCCTTGCTTTCAAGCAAGCAAAGAATATTAGCTTAAGTCAGGCAAATAAAGAAATTAATTTGAACAGAGGTGAGAAACAAAAGTCTGAAGCAGAGTCAGAGGGGGAAATACTGCCCCTGCTAGAGTTGAGTGACAATACCAGAGATTGTCAAACAACTAAGCAAGCCCGTGCTGGAGGGAGAAGTGACATTACATCTAAAGGAATGCAAACGAAGGGTTTAGTCTAAGAATGGTGGAATTTCAAGATATACAGGTAGAGAGAACCAGCTCAGGAAATAAAAATATAGAAACAAAGACTAGGAAAGCACCTTTACTCTCGCGAGTGGAGCAAAGCATAGCACAAGAAGGAGAGTTAGAATTTGGAATGTCTTGTCCCATCAGAGTTATGAACAGACAGCCTTACGGGAGACACCCAGAAGGAAGTCACAGTGATTTTTCCACTGAGTTGCTAAAAGATCTCAAGCAAGCAGTCAATGACTTTGATCCTGGCGCCCCTTTATGTGATCAGGACGATAAGGTCTTTGGCTGAGTCTGAGTGTGTTGGATCCCTGCTGACTGGAGGGCCAAGGCAGCAATGTGTCTCTATCCAAAGGAGTATTTGCAATATCCACTGCTGGGGAAGGAGTCAGCCCATTCACAGGTTTGTAGGAAAGCTGAGGGTGGAATAGGTAGAGGAATTCATCAAATGCTGGGAGATGAGAATTATGTCACAGTTGAGTCTCAGCTTCAGTTTTCAGAACAGACTATAGGTCAAGTAAGAGAGGTTTGTTTAAAAGCTTGGGAATTAATAACTCCATCAGAAGAAAGAAGGCCAAGTTATATGAATATGAGACAGCAGAATGATGAAAGCTTTGATGAATTTTTATTCCATTTAGAAAACTCTGTTTCTAAGTGTGTAAAAAATGTTCATGCAGTGAAAGAAATAGTACATAAGCTCTCATGATTTCTCTAATAAAGTTTGTAAGGATGCTCTGCATTCTTGTAGGGAACAGGGCACATTGTTAGATTACATGAGAATACGCAGGAAGGCAGAAGCAAAAAATTACAAGGCCAACCTCGTGGTAAATGTCCTGGCAGAATACCCCAGTTTCAGTTGTGGAAAGACTGGTCACCTTCAAAGGGAGTGCAAGACAGGCAGGCCATTTAAGCTGCCCTCAGATAGGAGTTTCCAGCCTGAGCCAGAGCACAGACCTGGGCCACCAAGTTCAAGTTTGAAAGAAAAATAGATCTTTATCCAGCTGTAGGAAGATTCATTGGGCAAGTCTATGTCACTCAAAGGAATTGCCACTAGTGAAGGCTTCCCAGCAGAAAAATACAGAGAAAAGCTTGGTCCAAGCCCCGCCCAGCAGAGCTCAGAAGGCAAGGTGTGTGCTCGGGGAACAAAGAGAATTTCAAAGAAAAATAGTGAATATAATGCAACCCCGTGGCAGGTTAGGCCTAACAAAGCTTGCAAAGAGCCAGTTTCTGTTCTTGCTGCAGTCAGTTTAAATGCGCATGTAAAGACTCAGAAGCCCCAACACCAGCCTATTGATTTTAAAGATCTGGAATTTACTGAAAGAGTAATACAATTCTTATCAGGAAGATTTGGCCTAGGTACTGAAAGAAATCAAGGAACTAAGGTTGATATTGAAGTCTATCAGAATAATGAGGAAAAGCAAAAAGCTGTAATTAAGTCAGAAATTATAAAGAGTGGTAATTGGGGCCTACTACCTAAAAGAATGATGGAATGTTTATTAAGAAGTTCTAATCTTAATTCTAAAAGTTTTCAGATGGTTAATGGAATTATTAATCAGGATAATAATGATGAAATTAAAGCAGTGATAAAGTCTAATATATCATGGTTTGTAAAGGAATATTGCTTAAGTAAATTTTTGTTGTCTTGTATTTCTAGAATAAATGTTTTCACTGACCACCCTGTCTTAAATCAAAGGTAGTGGGGAAACAAGAGTGCACCCACATGGATTAAGAAACTGAAGGGAATGCATTTAAAGTTACTCCCTCAGGACATTCAAGAGGGACTGAAAACCCCGTGCTGACTTTTGCTAATTCCAGCATAGAGGGAATGAGAGAAGCGGCAAACTATGGCAAGATTGTAAAACCCTACAGTGTGGAGAGTCTGAAGGGCAGCGTAATCGAACCTGTAACTTTATTAGTAAAATTAGAGAAGAGGCTGAGCCCCGGTGGTGTAGTGGTTGTGCGAAGAACTGCGGCCCACTGGGATGGAGGTTCAATTCCAGCAGTGGGGTTGGGCCTCCTACTCCCACCACCAGAGGGCAGTGATGCCTAAAAAAACTAAAAAAAAAGAAAAAAATTAGAGAAGAAATGTCTGTTTGGTAAATTACATTTACAGCTAAATAAGTTTGTTAAGAATTTGTGCAGATTTTTAAATAATCCAGAGTTGGGTAAAGAGCAATTGGCTAGCACTTCTCTGAGAGCTGGCAAACCTCACTGATTTGGACTCAAGGAAGTTTCCTAATATTGGTTATAATGTCTTGAAATCTCTATTATTATTACAGAAGCGGGAGAAGAGAAATATTATGTGTCACGCATTATAACTAATAACCTTAACCAAAAATTTTTTCTCCCTTTTAAAAAATTGTAACAAAATTAAGCCAGGTAAATACGTCTTCACTCATACAGAGAAAGCTGATCCTGAAAGATCCAAGGAGAACAGAAATTGTGTTCGGGATCCAGGTCCAATAATCACTTGGAGAAAGGCACATATATTTATATTCTTGCAGAATCGAGCTGATAAACTCTCCTTGGAAGAATGCAACCAGGTTTGGAGAAGGAAGAACACAGACGAGGTGGAGAAATCCCTCCACCACAATTCTATTTCCAGGTTGCTGACACCCCAAAGGGAGGGGCTCTCTCTGTTTATGTGTTCACAGGTAAAGGAGGCAGTAGAGTTCTCTGCAGCCAGCAAGGCCCAGAACAGAAGAGAGAAGCTGATGCTGTAATGGACCCTGCCATCACTGAAGAAATCCTGAACTTCAAGATCTCCCAGAATCCAGAGAAAGACAATTGCCATCTGCTGAGATGCTCCTTCCTTCTCTGATACTGTCTAAAGGACATTCTGGAACTCTATCGCAACTGAACATTTTATACAAGAATGATTGGACTATTACTACAAACTACTCTTTTGTTGAAAGACCAAGATTTGGGGCTTATTAATTAATGCTAAAATGTGATTGGAATGTAATTGACTTCTGTGTGACCCTATACCTGTATAATGTGACTATGCCTAATTATAATTTACTTAGGGAACATTTTTAAGAGTCTGAGGGAGACATTTCATTATATATTGATCATATTGCATGATTGGGGTTTGATTAGGAAATATTTGGAAGGGATTAAGGAAAACATTTCAGTAGATGTTATTAAGCTAAAAAAAGGTTAAACTCGGACTAAAAACTTACTTCAACGAAAAATTTCCCGGTTCAACCTCACGGTCCGATGAGGCCACACAGCTGTTGCATGGAGTTTGACTCAAAAGAGAACTTCCATTGAATGCCATGCGTTGGGCGCCAAATATCAGAGGTGGCCAGCCTCTGATACACTTACTGCAAGAGAGGGGTGTAATGAGGAAAGACTTCAGACTCCCGGGGATAGGTGAATAGGTCTATATTGTTAGGGGTCATTGACAATGACTCTTGAATCCCACCCATAAGCCTCAAGGGAAGCAGATCTCTATCCTAACTTGAGTCATGCAAAACCCTCATAAAATTGGGAGTTTCAGTGAGAATGGCTAGCACACTAAAGGTTTAAAATCAAGATACAACTCAGTCTGGACACAGTCCTGCTTGATTAAAATGAGGAGAACTTTAAGTACTTGCTTGATGAAGAATGGATGTATCTTTCAATGTGGATTACAATTCAAAGTAAAGAAGACCCAAATCCTTACAAGTCTGACATCATAAGGTGGAAGTTGTTGAGTTGTTTTGCATGGATCCACAATTGATGCTCATGGAAGTAGCAGTTAAGAGGTCAAAAGACATGCTGCATTAGATAAAACTGCAGGAGCCCTCTGGAGAGGGCTGAAGAGCATGGATGTTACTTTGAGGACTAAGGTGTGCCTGATCAACTCATGGTATTTTCCATTTCACAAAGCGTGTGAAAGTTGAACACTGAATAAAAAAGACAAAAGAAGAATTGATGTTTTTGAAGTATGGTACATGAGAAGAATATTGAAAGCAACATGGGCTGCCAAAAGGAAAAACAAACAAATCCATTTTGGAAAAAGTCTGGACAGAGGGCTTCTTAAAGGTAAGGATGGTGAAACTTAGTCTTATATACTTTGGATATGTTGTCAGGAGAGACTGCATTAGTCTGGGTAGACTAGAGAAACAAATTCATAAACACACATGTATACATAAGAGAGATTTATATAAAGAAAACATCTCAGCATAGTCCAGTCCAAGGTCATAAGTCTGTTATTAGCCCATATATCTGGTACCAATCTATAAGTCCTCTTCAGACTCATGAAGCACAGGCAACAACACCAGGACAATCACAGGGCAGTGTTTTTACTCTTGTGTATCCAGTGGCAGTAGAAGCATCTCAGCACTGGCAGGGGTCTCCCTGTGGCTCCTCCAGTTTCCAGGCCTCAGGGTCTATAAGCATGCTGCTCTGTGTCTTGTCAGCTGCCACGTCTCTCAGGGAGTGAGCAGAAAGATAGTGCCTCCTGCCTCCAAGAAGGAATGACCACATTTCTCAGAATTCTCAGGAGCAGACCATGCCCACACAGAAGTTTCATTGGCGCTCTCCAGATTGACAGAGTAGACTCCACCCCTACACTCTTCATCCTCAAATTGACACCAGTTTATATGCCTGCCGCAGAGACGGGTTCCTGGAGAAGGACATCATGCTTGGTAGAGTAGAAGAGCGTCGGGATAGAGGAGGCCCTCAAAGACCTGGCTTGATACTGTGGCGGCAACAATGGGCTCAAGTCTATGAACAATTGTGAAGCTGATCCGGGCCTCAGCAACGCTTCCTTCTGTTGTGCACAGGGTTGCTAAGCACCGGAGTTGACTCAATGCTACCTAAGATCAACAGCAACCCATACCTGTGAAAAATGCTACACTGGCTGGGCTGGGCTGCTATATGATATGTCTATGTATTATAATAAGAACTTGTGGATATTTTGGGGAATTTTTTCCTTAGGGTCCCCACCACTAGACACAAGCCACTCCTGAACATCTCTTTGGAGTAAGTCCTTCTTTCCTCTTGGGCTTTTGCTGAGACACTAAAAGAAATATCCTTAAAATCTGTGGAATTCCTTTAACCTTTTTAGACAACCTTTGGTTGCATCAAATAGAATTCTGAATTTTTTCTAAAGTCTTATCAAAGAAGTTACAGTCATATTTTCAGCCTCATCTTTTATTTCTGGATCAGTTCTCTGGATTTGATCTTTGATAAGAATCTATTTAATTTAGGGATCACTTTTCACCTAGAGAGGGTGGCTATTTCCATAACCATGAAGTTTTTTGTCTCTTGTTGAACAGTATTTCTCTTAATGTCTTGTTGCCACCAAAAAATAGATTAGATATTGAGTACATCATCTTTGCTTTTCAACACTTTAAAGAGGCCTTGTGCAACAAGCCATTCTCTGAAAGAAATAAAATGTTTTCTCCTCACATAAAGAATTACAGTCTTGGGCTGAGCCCAGGTGGCATAAGTGGTTGAGTGCGGGACTGTGGCCCATGGGCTTCATAGTTCAAATCCAGCAGCAGCAAGGCTGGGTAGCTCCCATGACCACCAGAGGGCAGTGATGCCTAAAACTAAAACTTAAAAAAAAAAAAGAATTACAGTCTCAAAAAACCACAAGGGCAGTTCTACTCTGTCCTATAAGGTGGCTATGAATTGGAACAGACTTGAAAGCAGTGAATTTGTGCAGCAGATTTTTCCCCTTACAATATATCATCTGCTTTCTTGACTGCTGCTTCCAAAAGCATTGATTATCAGCCCAAGAAAGTAAAATCTTTGACAACTTTAATCTTTTTCCCATTTACCATGATGTGTTCTACTGGTCTAGTTGTGAGAACTTTTGGGTTCTTGAAATTGAATTGCAATCTGCTATTAAAGACTACAGTCTGATTTTCATCAGTGTGTTGCACAGGGTTCACTCTCAAAACAAAACCAGGACCTTTAGATAGATAAATGATAGATAGATAGATAGATAGATAGATAGATAGATAGATAGATAGATAGATAGATAATATACTGTGAAGCAATATAATGGCTAATTAGTCCAGACAGCAGTACAGAGGACTGAGTTCAATACACTGAAAGGCAGTGCATAGTGGGTTCTCAAGCTCTAGCAATGCACACAAGGAAACACTATCCACGGGTTGGCTTGGCTCACGGGTTGTGCAGCACACTGTTGAGACAAGAGACTAGCTCAAGGAGCAATATGCTGGTCTGTTGACCAGGAATAAAGAGAGATGGGAGGTTGGCCTCAGAAAGCATTTATCCCACTTTCCTACGGAGGCCTAGTTTGCACAATAAACCTATCACAATCAGCGAGTGCTTTAATTTCTCCTGGCTTTCCATAAGCAAGGCTGTCACTTGCATGTTGCAGATTGTTAACATGCCTCCCTCTGATCCTGATGCAGCATCATTCTTCATGTGGTCTAGCTCTGGGATTAGTTGCTCAGCATGCAAATTGAATTCGTGTGCTGCAAGAACACAGCCCTAGTGCATACCTTTCCTGATTCTAAAGCAGGCGCATTCTCTATTCTTGTTATTTTTAGGTGCCATGGAGTGGGTTCTGACCCATCGTGACCCTATGCACAACAGAACTAAACATGGCATTGTCCTGAGCAATCCTCACAATTATTCCTACGCTTGAGCCCATTGGGGCAGCCACGATGTCAGTCCATCTCCTTGATTGACCTTCCTCTTTTTCACTGCTGCTCCATTTTACCAAGCAGTGTGTCCTTCTCCAGAGGCTAGTCTCCCTTGACAATATGCCCACAGGATGGAAGATGAAATCTTGCCATCCTTGCCTCTAAAGAGCACTCTTGGCTGTACTTCTTTAAGACAGATTGAGTGGTCCTTATTGTAGTCGCTGGTATTTTCAATATTCTTCTCAAGCACCATAATTCAAATGCATCAATTCTTCTACAGTCTCCCTTACTCAGTGTCCAACTTTCACATGCATATGAGACAATGGAAAATACCAGGAGTTGGGTCAGGGGCACCTTAGTCTTCAAAGTATATCCTTGCTTCTTCAGTTCTCTAAAGAGGTTTCATGCAGAAGATTTAGCTAATGCAACTTGTCTTTTGATCTCTGGATTGCTACTTTCAGTATGGATTATGCTTCAATGCAAACAGGGCTAACATCCCACAACTGGACCAATAGGTAGCATTGTGACAAATGGAGAAAAAGTTGATGTTGTCAAGGATTTTGTCTTGCTTAGACCCATGCTCATGGATACAGCAGCTGAAAGATCAAAAGTCACATTGTGTTAGGCGAATCTGCTGCATGAGACTTCTTCAGAGTAACACTCCTTAGTTCTGTTCAAATGATTGCCTCTTTTAAAATGACCAGGCGTGCCACTTTTTAACAATTCAACAATATCCCAAGGCATTTTAAAATTAAAATAGATATATTACAATACTATTTTTGAGTTCTATGAAAATTTGTGTTGCTCCATATAGACCAAATTTTTAATCAAGAACCACCCCCCCCCACACCCCACCCCCAAACAATGGTGTCCCGCTTAAAATCTGGTCACTTTACCATGTACAGGTTTCTTTTCTTTTCTTTTTTTTTTTTTAGGCATCACTGCCCTGATGG
>PVJH01016887.1:0-49627 GCA_004026705.1 Nesogale talazaci | reverse complement strand
ATTAACAAGGAAATGGTATTGACAACAAACCCAGGGACAAGGGAACAACAAGTGATCCAAAATTAGTGGTGAGGAGGGTGTAGGAGACCAGGTAGTGCTTGATCAAGGTCAATGTAACTGAGAGGAATTACTGAAATCCAAATGAAGGCTGAGCATGAGAGTGGGGCAAGAGGAAAGTAAAAGGAAATAGCAGAAAGAACGAGGAGACAAAGGACATTTATGGACACCTAAATACAGGCTTGTACATATGTAGATATATTTGTATATAATGATGGGTAAATAGATCTGTGTGCATATATTTATAGGTTTTGTATTAAGGTAGCAGATGGACACTGGGAATCTACTCAAGTACTACCTCAATGTGAGAACACTTGGTTCTATTAAACTGGCATTCCATGATGCTCACCTTCACAACATGTTTGCTGAAGACAAAGAGGATGCATAAGCAAATGTGGTGAAGAAAGCAGATGGTGTCTAGCTATCAAAAGATATAGAATCTGGTTCTTAAAGGTTTGAAGATAACCAAGTGGCCATCTAGCTGAGAAGCAACACAGTATGGACGAAGCACACCAACCTGTGTGATCACAAGATGTTGATGGGATCAGACATGAAAGAAGAAGAGGAGAAGTGAGGAGTGGAGACCCAAAGCCCATCTTTAGGCAACTGGACATTCCCTTGCAGGGGATGAGGCAAGCTAGTCAGGGTGCAGTATAGCAATGATGAAACATACAACTTTCCTGTAGCTCTTTAATGCTTCCTTCTCCCCACTATGATGATCCCAATTCTACCTTACAAATCCGGCTAGAACAGACGATGTACACTGGTACACATAGGAACTGGAAATAGGGAACCCAGGACAGATAAATCCTTCAGGAGCAGTTATGAGAGTAGTGATACCTAGGGGGTAAAGGGAGTGTGGGTGAGAAGGGCGGAAACCATCACAAGGATCTACATATAATTCCCTCCCAGGAGGAGGGACAACAGAAAAATCAGTGAAGGGAGATGTCAGACAGTGCAAGACATACCAAAATAATAATAATTTATAAATTTTCAAGGGTTTATGAAGGAGGGGGCAGGAAAGAAGGAGGAAAAAGATTTTGAGCTGATACCAAGGACTCAAATAGAAAATGTTTTGAGAATGATGATGGCAACAAATGTACAAATGTACTTGACACAATGGATGGATGGATGGATGGTGATAAGACTTGTACAAGTCCCCAATACAATGATTAAAAAAAAATACAAGACTAATCCTGGAGAAGTAGTTTATGAAGTAAAAGTCAAAATTTTTAAAAATATGAATGTGAATAACTATTACTTACAAGTCAAGTTGGCCAAGTAATTGGCTGGTTTTTCTTTAGTTGCTTATTGTAAACAGGCCATATACTCAGAGGGCAGGTCTTGTCACTCAAATTGGTCTTTCTGACCATTTTAAAAATGAATTCCCTAAACTCTCATTTAAAAAAATCAGTTTAAACACGGGATGCAGGTGAAAATAACAATATCTGTGCAAATAAGGACTTAGTTGTTGATTCTGTGATTTACTAGTATTAACTCATTAATATATGGAAAACTCTAGGAGGAAGGCTATTGTAACCTAAATTTAGACTCCATATGGTCACAGAAAATAGTGAGACAGTGTAATATGGTCAAGGACAAACAGACACTCAGTAATGAATCCAGCCATGCTTTGAGTGCAGGCATTTAGACCTGGTTCTCAACAGTCATTACAGTAAGGATGTTTCTCAAGGTCTTACATGTCATAGAGCCTTTTTTCCTGAGGGAAAACTAATGTAGGCATAAATCCATCAATTTAGGTGTACATTCATCATTGTTATGCACCATGATAAGACATAGTTGTGTGACTGAAGATATTTTCATCTCTGTGAATGTGAAAAATTCACATGCTACATTTTAATATGACTTTTATTTGAATTTAATATTTTAAATGGACCATCAAGGGTAATTCATACTTCTCATTTATCTCTCTTACCCCACTATTCTCTGTTGTTTGGGGGTAAGAAAATCCCAATATAAAATCATGTAATATAATAATGTTACAAGTAGTCACTGGAATAATCTCATCTTGCTTTTTTAAACGTATGCAGAATCATGGCAGTTAGAAATGTGAAAGATGAGTGAAATGAGAAAGGTTCATTAGTCCATCTCACTAGTATTGAATAATTCCTCATGGTATTTTGGTTAAGATGGGTTTCTATCTAATTTTTAATGACTCGATTGAAGAAACTATAGTTGGAAGTTGATTCTAGAGGCTAATGGACTTTCTGTGTAAGATTCTAACATTTACTTTAATTTTTCACTCCTTAAAGTTTCAGCGCATTATTCCTAATTATTTTCTTTCAACTACTCAGTCTCGCCTGCCTCTTTGAATAATGCCGTTTGGGACTCACCATCCTTTGAGATGGGTATTATGTCTCCCCACTATGAATTATTCCTGAGTAAAAGCATAGTATTTTAACCTGGCCTGGTAGTTCTCCCATTGAGGAGTAAGTGTGCATTCTTTTTTTCTTTCTCTCTTTACTTTGGCTGTGTTATGTAAAAGTATGTCACAGTATGTATCCATTAATCTGATTTAAATTTGTGAATTTTGCATCTTTGAATTAGACTCTAATAGCCTCAGTCATTTGCTCATCTTACCCAATTATTCTTTCACACAGAAAGTCTGAAAACTTTTGGTCTTTCCCAGAGATATGTGTCAAAATTAAAGTCTTCTTAAACAGATGCAGAATCAAATGTTTTTACAGATTCTAGAAATGTGGAGTGTTGTGTGTCATGTTTCCGAAGGGAAATAATGGTTATATTATTATGTGGAGACATAATGATTTTTATGGAGCAAAATAATCTGAATTGCTTTGTTGTTTGCTTGGCATCACTGCCCTGGTGGGAGTAGGAGTCCCAACCTTGCTCCTGGAGAGTGGCTGCTGGATTTGAACTGTCAACCCTGTGTGCCGCAGTCCTACACACAACCCCTAGGCCACGAGGGCTCAGCCAATCTGAATTTTCTACAGTGTGCCAGTCAATAGTTTATTTTGTTGATTGACATACTTTTTTTAACCTTTACATACAGTATCTTCAATTGGTTACAATTTTTTCTATTTGCTTACTGATATACTTGCCAAAATTTTCAACATTAAAAACATAATACATCAGGACATGTGTCTTTCTAGGAAACAGCACAAAACACAACCACTTTATCTCACAGGTCTCTTAGCTATACCTTAATGTTATTTTACTATATTACGACCATTTTATTTCACAGCCACAGCTGCTTGTGGTGTAAATTAGAGAAAACCAAGAAAAAGAGGTTTAATATACAGTTTGAATATATAAGGTGGTACACAAACAAAACAGATTTTTTCCAAAGCTGTATATTTGAGGGGTTTTTTTTACAAGACAATTGTATCACCTTCAAAGTATTCTCCATTACACTTAATACATTTGTCAGATTTGTAATTCCAGTCTTGGAAACATTTTTCAAACTGCTTGGTTGTTGATAACATATCACTCTTTTGTCCTTCACCTCTTCTGTGTCTTCACATTGTTGCTGTCCTTTTGTGCCCTCCTTCATTCACCGAAACAAAATGAAGTCGCGTTGAGTGAGGTCAGGTGAGTCAGGTGTGTGGGGCACAAAAGGCATGCTGTTTCTTGCCCCAAACTGGTGCGCTGAGATGGCTACATCATCAAGGGCATTGTCACAGTGGCAAAAACAGTACCCTGTCTGCCACAAATTAGGTCTTTTTTGTTGCACACTGTGATGAAATATTTTCAGAACCTCTAAATGGAAAGCTTGATCACGGTCTGACCTAGCGGTATGTTCAAATGCTCTCTGAGTGGACAATTTCGTCCATTCAGAAAGCTAACATATGTCCAGAATGAGGTTTGCCATTAGTCAATATTTCATCATTATTTAAGCAAAAGTAGTCCCCCCCGCCCCACAGACATACACACATGAAGTTTTTCCCATCGTGCTGTCCCTGTAAGCTGCGTCCGACATCACAATAGTTTCTGCGGCACTTTTCCCGAGCAGGAAGCATTTTACAGTGGCATGCCGTTTTCTTAAATTGTCCATCACAAAAGAATGAGATTCAAGCAAAACTGCTTTTGCCAAAAACATCCCGAGAGATGCTTCCAAGCAACACCAATGGGTGCACCAACTCGGAGCTAGTATGTGGATGATTGCCTGGACCGCAAAACGTTCTGCTCTGCTCACGCAATTCTGTTTGTTGTTTTGGGGAGTACCCTCTGGTATATAATTTCGTGAAAATCCATGTCTGTAGTATACAAGGTAATTAAATATGTTTGTCATAGAGAATACTAGCTAGTTTCTATATCCCTTGAAGCTTAAGGGTGATTATCCTTATTTCCACCCAGGCACCATATGGAAAGTGCTATCTGGCCATGTTTGTCACTTTCAACCTGGGATATGCATGCTGGAACAAATCCTTGATTAAAAAGGTCTCACACTGAGCTGCAGTGCCGCTTCTCCTGTGTCCCTGCTGAGACTTATTGTGCAAAGGTCTGCCTTGACAGGAAGTCCTATCAAAATTGGAGCTTATCTGTTATATTACTTTGATATTTCAATCTATTTTTGGACAGCTTTTACAGTTTGGTACTTGGTATATTGTCTTTTCTTTGGATATGCAGTTGGTGGTTGTATTAGCATTTATTGAAATGCCCTGTAGCAATTCCTACATCAAGGGAATCCTGCTCCTTCGTGTTCTTTCTGAGTCGATCTGAGGTGTCACCTTTTAAAGCAAAGGAAATATAAGTGATATCTTTTAATCCTTTAGAACTCTAAAGGAATTGGATGTGCCACAGTCAGGCCAAGACATTATTATCATCTTTTAATAAACACTTCCCTGTTGTCCTAATCCAGTGATTGTCAAACATTAACATGCAATGTTATCACTTGGAAGGCTGATGTAGACCCCGATTGGTGAGCTCTTTTCCCAGAATGCCTTATCTAGAAGTGTGGAGTGCGGCTGGACTTTTATATTTATAATTAGTTCCTAGGTAATGTTGATTCTAATAGCCCAGGGATCGTGCTTTTAAAAAATTATTGGATTATAGAGAATTATCTAATAATACTCTGTTTAAGACTGCTGCTGAGTCAAACACGATTCTGTCTGGCTGGACAAACCTGAAGGGCAAAGCTGGAGTCCACACTGGAGAATTTGATGGCTGCCATACTTGTCTGTAGTGGAAAATGTAATAGCTGTGGTCCAGATGGTCTCCGTTATAAATATGCCTCTCTGTTGTTACAACAGGAAAGCAGCCGCAGATAATAGGTGAAATGAATGGATATTGCTGTGGTCCAATAAAACTTACTTACAAAACAGTCAGCTTTTGGCGCATGTGCCATCACTAACAAATAATCTGTGTTTCATACAGTAACCAACAACTATGTGCCCAGCTTAGGGATAGTAGCTGCAGGCACCGTATGTGAATTATAAGTCTGATTTTTCTATTGTCTTTCAAGAAATTAGAATTTAGCATATTTTAGTCAAAATAATAATAATGAAATATTCAGTATTGGATAAGTATGAGGACTCTGGTAAGTGTGTGTAGAGGAGCAGAAAGTGAGCAAAAATAACAAAATGCATATCTCAGAAGGAAGAACAGGAAAAGACATTTAGGGGGGAAGCAATGCTTTTCTAAGAAAATGAGAACACTTGTGATAGTGGAAAGTTGGTGCAAGCACATCTGTTCTTCACTTACTGACTCTCTTTATCCAGTATTTCACATTGATGACTGCTGTGTGAGTATTGGTGCATTAACAGTATGTGTCTGGCAGTAACATACATGGACATAGGAGGGGAGGTTAAAGTGGGTTTTGATGGTAAAAGTTGTTTGTCATTCTGGTTGGGCCATAGATTCTCACCGGTTTCAAGGCGATGCTGTTATGAAATGTGGACGGTATAAATGGTGTAATAAACCTTATGGTGTAGTGATTATGTGTTGGGTTGACAACTGTCGAGATCAGTGATTCAGACTTACCAGCCATTCTGCAGGAGAAAAAGCAGACTTTCTGTTCTCATAAATATTTAGTCTCAGAAACCCGTAGGGACACTTCTATTTGGACCTATAGGACTGCCGACGGTCAGAATCAATTACAGTGAGTTTGAGTTCTCAGTTTGGTACTGATAGAATCTAGCAATTATGCAAAAAGTTCTCTCCACTGCATTTTGCAATCTGATGTATCTAGGCTCCGTTTTTACTGAATGTGAATTTCCACATAAAGACCCACTCATTGGAATCTTCCAAGATTGATCAGTGACAGATGATGTTTAGCTAACATTATTGTGCAGACTCAACTTAGGGTCAAAGTGAGAAAGCTTAGAAACATAGCTATGCCATAGACCTGACTTTTAAGAGGTTCATATGTGAATGAATATAATAAAGAACCTCAAAGCAAGGGACAGATATTTAGGGTAGATAATAGCTCATGGTGAACTTCCAAGGATATCTTTTGAAAATTAAATTTATGTGATTGGCAACAGAAAATTTTTATTTTGTCTTGATCTATAAAGTGGCTTGGAGAAAACTGTATTATGAAAATAAGGAGTCCTCCTTTATACATTAAGGAAATGGTAGCATACAAGGCATGGTTGTATATAATATCAATTCCACATAACTTTGATAAATCAAAAATATTGTATGTTTTGCTTTGCTTTATATTTAGAGTCTATACAGTGTTTAAAAAATTCAAAATCATGAATATATTTGTATCAGGACACCACAACAGCTAAAGGCAGTCTCCAAACAACAGTACAATTTTACACCCCCCCCCTTTTTAATGTATGCTATTTAAAAGATACTAATTAGAATTTTTTCCAGGAAAATATAAGTTTTTATTTCTGATAGTTTATTGATAAAATTTTGGACATGTAAGCTGGAATGAGTCTATATTTAAAAAAATCTAGTTTGTCTGGTGGTAGATATTAGTGTGAGTTTTTGAATGAGATAAACTTTCTCTTATTTCAGGTCCTCTGTTTTCAGATAATAGTTGAACTATCCATAAGAAACAAATTCAAACAGGTTTCCCTAAGATCCTGAGAAAAGCACATCTTGAATAATGTATTTCAATTAAAGAAACTAGCATTTATTTAATTCAGTAAATAGAATCTAAACTTTGAATTACAATAAGCAAATAGTGGTCAAAGGGATTATGTTAGACACATAGACACATGACTACCTGGCTAGCTACCTCATCTACACAGTTTTATTTTTAATCAAATGCAAGGATGTAAATGGCACCAGGCCATTCCTATCTAGGTACATGCAATGAGAAAGGTTGGGAAGCAAGTGACATATGACTGAGCATTTACTATGATTTGTTGCTTGAAGGTATAGTCTCTCTGAACATGTCAAAGTCTTTTTTGTTGAGGGCCAGTAGAAGCCAACCATTTACTAAGAATATAATTGATTTCTTGCAAAACTCTGCTCATGAATACACTGTTAAGGCACTCTCAAATGCGTGTTCAGAATTGAATAGTTATATTATTCCTTATTCTTTCCCCTGCTTCAAATTTTATTTTCTTTAATATACTGAATGGTGTATTTGTGTGCATATGCATATTTTAGCACATTGTTTTTCCATTTAGGAAAAGCATTTTGTATATTTGAGATTTTGAAATAATAAAGATATAATTAGGAGGGCAATCAGAAAATAAACAAAAAATAATAGAGGGACCAATTTTTCCCTAGTAACAAGTTTTAACAAAATACCAAAATTTCCAATAAGAGAAAAACAGCTTATTGTGGAGGCAAAAACCAGTGTTATCTACTCCTCTAATGGTGTTATAGTCTTAGACCCAGAAGGGGTACTAACACTTCTATAGAATTAATGTGAGTTTGAATGAAGTCAATAGCAATGAACTTTAGTTTGGCTTGTGGTTAAGTCCTTCCCTCTACTTTTCTCTGAATTTTGAGATGTGTTAAACATTATGCTTTAAAGAAGGGAGATGCAGATATGTACTTCTCTTTGTCAGTTTGTCACTTGGAGGTTGCTGGAAGTGATGAAACTGGCTTTTCAAATACCAGCATGGTCACCCAAAGTAAACAGGTTTCAGTAGAGCTTACAGATGAAGAGTAGACTAACTCTAGGCTTTTGCACAATACCATTTAAGTAATATACATCAATTATCTTATCAAGTTAAAGAGCTGAAGAAAAAATCAAGCTGTGAAATGCAATATAAAAAGATCCTATGGGCAAAATGGTTGATGCAGGAAGCATCAAAAGAGGATAGAAGGGATAAACACAGTAATTATTTTTCAAGGAACTAGTTGATAGTCACTATTTTAAGAGGTAGCGTACGAGCAAGAACCAATACTACTGAAGGACAGTGTGTAAACTGAGCTGAAGGCATTAGCCAAAAACAAGGTTCCAAGGTTCCAAGAATCGATGAATACAAATTAAAGTGTTTCAATGAACTGATGAAGCACTGGAACCACTCATTTATCAATGTCAATATTTCTTTATGACAGCTATGTGGCCAATTGATAGGAAGTGATTTATATCTGTACCCATTTCCAAGAAAGTTGATCTTCAAAGTGAAAAGTATAGAACAAAGTCATTAAAGTCACATTTTGCTAAAGATTATCCAACAATTGCAGTACCTTGACAGGGTGCTGCTAGACATTCATGCTGGATTCAGAAGAAGTCATGGAACCAGGGACATATCATTGCTGGAGTCAAGTGCATCTTGACTGAAACAGAGAATACTAAAAACATGTTTATTCATGTTTTATTGGGCATGCAAATACATTTCATTGTGTGTACCATGATAAATGTTGTATAGTTTTGAGAAGAATAGGAATCATGGAACATCACTTTGTGCACGCGCTGGATGGTTCCATGGATCAAGAAGCAGTTACTCAAACAGAACGAGGACATTTTCATGTTAAACTCAGGGAAAGGGTGTGATAGGGTTGTATCCTTTAATCATACTAATTTAATGAATGTTGCTATGCAAATAATCAGAGAAGATGAATTATGTAAATAAAGGGTTACATGGACTAAAGATTGGAGGGAGGTTAATAATAACCTGAGATATGGAGACAATACAACCCTGATGAATGAAAGTAAGGAGGACTTAAAGCACTTGCTGATGAAGATTAAGGACTAGTCTTCAATATAGATTACAACTTAATGTGGAGAAAAGCAAAATCCTCACAAGAGGACCAATAGATCACATCATGATAAATGGAGAAAAGATTGATATTGTAAAGGATTTCATTTAGCTAAGATCCATTTGCACATTCCTTGCTCCTGGAAGCAGCAGTATAGAGATCAAATGATGCATTGCCTAGGGCACACCTGCTGCACAAGCCTTCTTTAAAAGGTTAAAGAGCAAGGACATAATTTTGAGAATGAAAGTGTGCCTGACTCAGCCATGGTAACTGACATTGTCTCACATCCATGTGAAAGCAGACATTGAATAAGGCAGACAAAAGAAGAATAAATCCATGTGAATTGTGGTGCTGGGAAAGAATACTAAAAGTATCCACAGATTGACAAGATAACTAGTTTCTATGTCTTGGAAGAAGTACAGTCAGAATCCTCCACTGAAACCAGGATGGTGAAATTTCATCTCACCCATTTTGGACAGTTGTCAGAAGAGACTAGTGCTTGGTGATGAGGATTGCAGCAAAATAAAGGAAGACACGTGACAAGGTGGATTGAAGCAATGGTACAACCAGAGGAGGATATATCACTATAATTATGAGGATGGTGAAGGACTGGGTAGTCACTGTGCATTGGAACCAACTTGATACCCAACAACCACAAAGATACGTAGCATTATAGTTAGCATGATTATTACTACATAATACAGCAGGAAGATCCAGCTTCTCTGATGACTTGCTCAGCAGATAGATTGAAGTATACTCAGAGATACCACCCTGACTCACAGCTCCAACTTTAAATCAACCTCTTCCTCTTTTTTTCTGTAAATTTATGACCAGGAAATTAGCTTTGCTTGTGTGTGAGTCTGGGTAGACTAGAGAAACAAATGCATAGACATGTGATAGATATAAGGGTACAGTTTATATATGTAAGAGGAATAGGACATTAAGAAAGCATCCCAACCCTGTCCAGTACAAAGTTACAAGTTCAATATTAGCTCATATGTCCAATACCAGTCTATGAAGTCTCCTACCAACTCATGAAGTCACAGGTCATGGGTGCAGAGTCCCGGTGCTGGCAGAGGTCCCCTCATGGCTCCTCAATTTGAGGACTCAGGGTCCGTCAACAGCATCCAGTGGTGGTAGAAGCAACTCAGTGCTGGCAGGGTTCTCCACGTGGCTTCGCCAGCTTAGAAGTCTGGTCCCATCAGGGTAAGGCTGTGTGGCTTCTCCTCTGGCTCCGCCATCCCCTCGGATGCTGCCATCTTGTCTTGTCCGCAATTCGTTGCCTCTGAGACTAACTCCCAACAACTGGGAAGATAGCCTCTCATCTTCACGAGGGAAATATTGTGAGATTTCCCAGAAGTCTCAGAAGAAAGCCATGCCCACACAGAGGCCTCCAGATTAGCAGGTTAGACTCCACCCCTACATCTCAGTCATGAAATTAACATAAACACATGACCGCCACAGCTTGTTAGCACAAGGATGAACGTCCTTGGGTTCTGGGTGTCCATCTCCTGGAACCTGCAAAGACCCTCTGCGTACACTAGGGTTAGTCAATTGAAGTAAGACCTAATTTCTTTCATTAGAATATGAAACTTTTATTCCTGAATCAATATTTAGTAAATGACTTGGTGTATCTCTGTAGCTTAACAATAGCTACTCATGTTAAAACTACTAGGATTATTCTGTGGCAAAATCTTATGTTTTCTGTTTTCTACCCTTTTTATTCCATTCACTTGAGCCTACTTTATTTACATTTACTTCTCTCTGCCATTGAGTCAGTGCTGACCTGATCTGACAGGGTAAAACTTCCCCTGTGAGCTTCGGAGACAGACAGAGCGAGAGAGAGCAAGAGGGAGGGCAAGAGAGACAGAGAGACAGAGAGAGAGAGAGAGAGAGAGAGAACAAGAAAATGATTCACACAGTTATTGAAAAGTGTATTTCTAAGTCCCTTGGGTTCCAGATTTATTAATCAGCTATTAAAGTGGAGACATCTGCTGAATAGCTTCATGAATTCAGAACAACAGGAAGTCCTCAGCTGGTGGCTACAGAGCAAATGAAACCAGCATCATCAGGTCAGGCTCACGACTGCAAAGGCCAATGCATCAAGTACTGGCAGTGCAGATTGCAGGCTACGGCTGATTCCCAGGATCAGGAGGCAATATGGTTTTTGGCTTAAGTTCAAAGCACTTAAGGTCAATGACCCACAGGCAGAAAAAAAGGCCCAGCAAAAAGCAGAAGGTTCAATAACTTTGGAAGCAGGCCTGAGGACACTTCCTTTCAATTACTTGAGGAGTGTGCCCTGGGGGTCTTGTATTCCACCCTACTCTTCTTCTTACAAGTAGTTGCACATAGCAGATCCCATAATGAAGTTGACCACCCAGGGTTTGATCACATCATAAGTGGTTACTAGGTTTTAACTATCAAACCACTGGGAAATGCTGACCCAGTCAAGTAGACAAAAAAAAACCCTTATTATCACACTTGGTCAGAAAGTATAGACCAGAGGTTAAATGCTAACCTGCTAACAAGATCTGCAGCTCAATTCCCAAACCATGCTCAATGCCAATGAGTCTAGTCTCATTCACAGCAACTCTTGTGACTTTCCAGGACTGTAACTTTTTAGAGGTGCAGAGAACCCCGTCTTCCTCCTGTGGAGCTGTTCTTGGTTTCGAAATTACTAACTACTTTATGGGAGAAAGTTGTGCTACCCTCCTGCCATTAAGATTGATAGGCTTAGAAATCCAGTGTAGTAGTTCTACTCCATTCTAGAGAGAGGCAATAAGAATGTAACTTGAAACAATGATATTTCACTTTCTTGAGATTTGTCCACTAATTTCCTTCAAAAGTGATAATAATGAAACTTATTTTATAAGGCAATGATTACCTTATCTTATTAATTTATCCAAAGTTTTCATATTTTTACACAAATAGCACATGCTTATGTCTTTTGCCAACTACTCCCAAAGGTTTTTTTCATAAACACACTATGATGATGTTTTGCATTTTTTTAAAACTTAGTCAGCTTAGAAAATATGTTAGGGAGGGGGAAAAAAGAAAATATGTTAGGGAGAGTGTATAGTTGGCCAAAATATATAACGCACGTTTTTTTATTTTCATAACATTTTTTGTTCACGTCTGAAAACATTCCTTTATTCTTGACTATTTACCTACAACAAGGGGACTATAAACTTTCATTTGGGCATTTGACTTAAAAGGTATGCTCTAAAGGGTAGTTTATAATTCTCTGTAGGTTTCCCCTATGTTTGAGGCAATAATAGAAAGTGTGTGGTTGAAATGCTTTTTCTTTTTTTTGGGGGGGGGGGACATCACTGCCCTCTGGTGGTCGTGGGAGCTACCCAGCGCTGCTCCTGAGAGCAGCCACTGAATTTGAACTGCCAAGCCCATGGGCTACAGTCCCACACTCAGCCACTTACGTCACCAGGGCTCAGGCCTGAAATGCTTTTTTCTGTGAAGTTTCAATTACTACATGAGGCTTACTCTGTAGCAGACTTTATGGAGGGTAGATGATGTAAAGGTACAATTGGAGCACATAGTCACTAGTTGAGATGCCTGAGCAGATACCCTGGGACCACCAGCATAGTGTAGAGCTCAGGTGAACCATTTAATCTATCGGAGTCTTTCTTCACTTTGAAAATGAAGGGTTAAGCTTCAATGACTTAAACATAGTAAATCCTGAAAGGTTGGACAGATAATATAAAAAGGTGACATCATTAGGTGTGAGACAGGAGGGGGTGCAACTGTGGGGAGTCAGTGTTCACTCTAGATAGCCTGTGTGATCATGAGGCGTTGATAGGAATAGGTATGATAAATTAAAGAAAAAGCAACCAAATTGACCTTAAGAATCACTGACAAAGTGGAAGCCCCAAATCCATCTGTATTACCATTGGGCAGTCCCTCACAGATAGGCCACGTGGAAGGGGCTACATATCCAGGGTATAGTATAATACTTTTGAAACACATAAGTATCGTCTAGTTCTTTCATTTTCTCCCCTTACTATTATGGTCTTCGTTTTATCCTGTTCATCCTGTGAGTGTTCACCCTGTGAGTGTTCATTTGTATATAATTAAGAGTGTGCCATGCATGAAATCCAAGGTAGATAAATCCTTCAGAAATTGAAATGGAAGCAATGATATCATGATGGTATGAGACCAAAGTGGTGGGGGATTGGGGGGAGGGGGAGCAGACGAGTGACAGAGTTATAGGTGAATGGATACATTGGATGGTGTAAGCTACTGCAAAAATAAATAGGTGGCAGATTAGATGATAGGTGATAGATAGATAGATAGATAGATAGATAGATAGATAGATAGATAGATAGATAGATGTAATATATAATCTAAAAAACAAGTGTTCCTGGGGGTGTGAGAGAGGGAGGGGAAAAAAGGGACTGGATATTAAAGAGTTCAAAAAGAAAGAACATGTTTGAAAATGATGGTGACAATAATTGTACAGTGATGCATGATCTAATTGAATTATGGATTGTTGCAATATCTATAAGAGCTCCCAGTAAAAGGAGTAAAGAACAAGGAGAAGGAGGAGGAGGAGAAGGAGGAAGAAGAATAATCAAATATTTTAAAGGTGGGCAATGAGATGGACTTCCTGGTTGGTTTCCTTTTCTAGCTCAACATGAGGTGGACTTCATGCTCAGTCAAATAGAGGGGCAATCAAAATGAGGAAAGACCTCCACGGGATAGACTGGCACAGCAAGCGTTGTGAGGATGGCACTGGGCGGGGCATGTAGGTAGGGTTGCTGTGGGCCGGAACCAACTCTTTGGCACCTAATACAATCATTTTTTACTATGTAAATCACTCACACCATGGTGAGGTGTTTGCTAATAAAAAAAATTAGTAAATAAAAATGACTGTTTTTTGTTTGAATTTTCCAATATTTTTAAAAAGTGATTTTTTTGGACAATAAAAGTCTGTATTTGCATGATTTTTTACTACATCACCAGCTTAATTTTTTCTGAGGTATTATTATTTTATTTATTGACATAGAATGAAAATTAGAATCTAGTACATTGAGCTCGGGATAAAACCTAACCAGGTAATAGTGGTTAACAGCATATCTCTTAACATATGTTTCCATGGAAAAAGAGGTGATTAAGCAAAGCAAAGCCCTACCACTTACTTGGGATTCGTTTTATGATTCTTGAAGTACTTTAATGCTATGGTTTCTTTACCTTAGTACTTAACTAATATTTTTGTCTTATTTTATATAGAAACAAATTTTATTTCTTGCTTAAATAAGCATTTTCTCTTAGTATGGGTGGGTGCTTCAAAGCTTTCGTGGAAAAAAGTAAATTTAATTCCATTTTCCACAAAATGTTTGACTCCTCCTATGCATCGCCCTAATTTGGGTCTTATCCTCATCTTTACTTTCCTCCATAAAATAAAGGTGTGTATTTATGTTGCTTTATCACTTTTCTTCTTGTTAATTAAAAGATCATTTTATTTGGGCCTCTTACAACTGTGTTACAATCCGTACATCAATTGTATCCGGCATGTTTGTGTATAGGATGCCTTCATTCTTTTCTGGACCTTTACTTACTATTGAGTGCCTCCTTTTTTCCCTCCCTCCCCCCACCCTCATAACCCCTTGATAGATTATAAATTATTATCATTTTCATATCTTCCTCTGCCCGCTGTCTCTCTTACTTTTTTTTTCTATTGTTCTTCCCCTTGGAGAGCGGCGTATGGTTGTATGTGGATTATTGTGATTGGTTGTCGCATCTTCCTTCCTCTCCCCCACTTCCCACTATCCTTTTCGTATCACTATTCCCACTACTCTTCCTGGATTCCATGTGTCATGAGCCCCCATCTCTTACCTATATCCACGTGCAAGCTCTAGTCTGGTCTGAATTGAGAAGTGGCACTGGGGTCATGAGAGAGGGGATGAGGAAGCCTCAAGGACCCAGAAGAATATTGTGTATTTTTATATCGATGTAAGCCTATATTTCAGCCAAGAGAATATATAATTCAAATATAGTATTTAAGAAGTCTTTGCTTTAGGTAGTAGTAGTTAACTACTTACCATATATGAGCTTATGTATGACATAATGAACACAAGGAAGCTGGACCTGACCATCTTTAGAGTTGCTGATATGTATCCCTGCAGCCAAGTTGGAATGAGCTTGAGTGTTGCGCTCCATCTCTTTGATAGCCAGATTGGATCTGAAGAACTCGGTTCTTACTGCTCCACTGATCAGAACTGGTTGTGCTTATTGTTTTACTGGCCCGTAGCTTCTTACATCAACCTACCATATTGTTTCTTTTTTGTAAGGTTGTGTCATCTGAAGCAATACATATACATGTGTTGCTGAAAATAAGAAATAGACACATAATGCATATGAACAGAGTAAATTTATACATTGATAGTTCCTCACAGTGCTATGTCATGTACTGTTCTTGGTGTTATAGAAAGTATTTTACAAAAATAATAGAAAAGTAGAACAAAACAAAACAAAAATAATGGAAAAGTATCTTTACCCTCTTTAAGAACACAATGAATGTGTGCACTTTGTGTGTTTAAAATACTCTAGCATGTAACACATGTATGAAGTAGACATTTAAGCAGAGCGCTGAATTGTTTACTCACATCCTAGATTTAGAGGATTAATGACAGGAATGTCGATCTCATTACTTAGCTCACTGATTCTCAACATGAAGATCAGGAATGGAAGTTTCTATAGTGAGGCATTCAATTACCACCTTTCTTGTAAGTACAACCCAGCAGTGGTCCTGAAACTAGGACCCCTCAGCCTTGAATTCCTTTCATGCCAGAAAAAATGCTCTGATAACTCCTTAACATAAGTTCACCTTTAGCATGTGACATTTATTAGTCATGGCTTTAGAGTGAAGTGCTTAATTAAAATCCAATTGCCATTGTTTTTAATAACCCATAAAGAATGGGCATGAATTAAATTTTACAACAAAAGATATGACAATGGATTTAAAAGTCCTGCAGCTCTGGTGTGATATAGCAGTTGTTTGAAAAATTTTATAAAATATCCTTATTATCAAAATCTAATTTAAAGTTTAATGATGCAGTAAAGTTGGGATGTTCACCAAGAAACCAGAATAATAACAGTAAAATTTTAGTCATAGCTTTGTGCAATCTAACCAAAATTTTCTGGTCAATTAGATTTGATTGTGTGAAACAGTGACAAAATACAAAAGTAATTAGAAATCACTTGTTAGTGAGTGGCTGGATGCTGAGTCTAGTTAAAGGCACTTTATGTTACCCCTTCCTGGGACTTTTTAAAGCAGAATAAATGGACCTACCACACTTTTTTATTTTGCCGGAGAAGATCCTCACTAAACTGTTTAATAAATGTGATTAGTCTCAGAACTTACCCTCTGTTATTTTATTTTCCTTATGAGGCAGGCTTTGCTCACGGTGCCAATCCCATAAAATAATCAGGACAGTTAAATGACCAAACGGGCTATTCAATGGGAGATAAAACCTGGGATCATCAACATTCTTGTAACACTCATGAACTGGGCATTTGACACCCAGAGAATGTGAATGAAGAGCCTTAATAAGCTTACAAAGAAGAAAGAAATTGAATACGCAAAAGTCTTAAATATGTTTTCACATTCTCTCCTTAAATTCTCCTGCTCTCATATATATATGCAATGGCTTATTAGTTAATGTGTTCAGCAGGAGATAAATTTTGTTAGGGAAAGATGGCTTGCATATGGGGTTTTAAATACTCTTAAAGTCATCTTATTGGTATATAATTCACATATTATACATTTCAATAGTTCAATCATATTAAGAAGAGCAGTTCAATCATCGCGACATTCAGTTTTAGACCATTTCCCTCTTTCAAGTATTCATTGTTGTCAGCTCCCCATTTTCTCCTAACCTTTCCTGCCATGGCCCCTAGGTAATTATGAACTCTTGTTACTATCGCTATAGATTTTCCCTTACCCAGGGTTTATTTCATATAGAGAAAACCGTGCAAAACAAAGGCAAGAAACACCAACAAAAATCAATGACAAAATAATATAGGGGGAAAACCCTTAATTGAAAAGAAAGCAAAAAAAAAGATTAAAAATGGAAATGAATAAAATAGGTCAATAGAGAGACCAAATCATAAAATGCTGCATTTTTAACCCATCTGCCTCATCCAAAATTGACTTACGGTGTTCTCTGTCTGATAGACCCAAACCCAAATAAAACTCACTGTCATCTTGTGTTGCCCGAAGTTCCAGACCCCTGGCTACCGCATGTGTGTCAGAGGGGCGGTGCTCTGCACGTGATATTCAAGAGCTGACTTTTCCGAAGTAAATTACCCAACCTTTCTAAGCCTCTCTGGCCGTGATCCCCAGAAATGCCTCCTGCCCAAGTCGCACTTGCGGTTGGATATATTCGGACACACAACTTCCTGTATTACAGAGTAGACTACTCAGCTGTAGGGATATTCTTGGTTGTAGCTTGAGGAAAATATGGTGAGAACGGCCAACTTTTCCATTAGTCCTGCACAGACTCTCCATGCCTGCCAGGAACTGAGTGCTTAGCCCTGGTCATCTTGTCAGTTTCTGACTCCGGGTGCTATGCCACGTGCTAGGGAAGAGGGACTGCTCCATGGATTTGTCTCGCTTTGTTTATTGTCAGAAGTCATGAGATCAAATGTTCATCCAGCCTATCTTATCTACATAAACGTGCAGAGATCACAATATGTACAAAAAAGCAGGGTATTGCAAGACAAAGTGAAAACAGAAAGCTAAATGATGACAACACAAAACAATGTCCAGAAAAATATATATGATTAAGTAAAATAATAATAATAATAGTTCAAGGTCTGGTTGTTGACCTCCAGGAGTGTCCCTTGATTGAGTAAGATGGGTTGCCACACCCTAGGCCCAAAGTATATCCTTGGCACTCCCAGGGAAACTCCATGCTCTGCTCCCCCTGCTGCCCTGCTACACCCCCTTATGGTTTTGCCTTGGTATTGTGGGGTCAGACCAGGTGCAATCTCAACCCTGCCTCTCTGGTTTTGTTCCCATAGTGTCCAGAGCGATTTTATTGTCCTCAAAATATATTTTAACTATATATTTCTTTTTAAAAGAGAACTATTTCTACATTTGATTTTTTGAGTGCCATGTATACCTTTTAAATAGAAAATTGTGTGCTGCAGAATACATCCTACTGTATATATCCACAGTATATAACCTCCTAATATTTTTAATGATTCAAAATTTAAAGAAAAAAATCATTCAATTAATATGTATTGTGAACCTATTCTATAACAGACACTGGAAAAAAACTGAGAGGACACATAAGTATATTAAAATTATTTGCCTCAGTATGTCACTGTTTCGTGAAAATCCATATAAATATATTATAATGTGATATCATAGTAATATAAACTTCTACAAGTACGACAATGGGAGAATAGACTTTTAAAATTCCATAGGAAATTATTTCCAACCCAGAAAATCTCTTGGCCTCCAAGGCCAAATATTAAAATCACCAATGTTTAGAATGCCACAATATAAAAGCCCATGGTAGAAAATGGCATGCATAATATATAAAAAAAATGCCAAACCCACTGTCAGAAAACCAAGTCCAACTTGTAGTGCCCTTATATAATGTTTCAAGACTTCAAATCTTTAAGGAATCAACATCCTTCTCTTCCTTCCTGTGATATAAAATATGCGATTCATAGCCAGGATATTTTGCAAGAAGTTCTGGTCATGTAATTAATTAGGCATTCAGCTGCTGACTGTTAGATTAAATGACAGTTCAAATATATCATGTTTCAGAAGAAAGACAAAAATGCCTGCTCTTTAATATCATATGTGATATAGTCTATCTTAAAATATAAAACCCAGATCCACTGAGTGGAATTTCCATTGAGTTGATTCCAACCCAGAGTGAAGTATGTTTTTTAGCTTTAAATGTAGCACATTATATATTATAAACCAACAAACAAACCCTTCAGTGCTAGCAAGTTGATTCTGTGTAATCCCAATTCTACAGGGCAGGGTAGAATTTTGTCTAGGAGTTTCTAAGACTGTTACTTGTTAAGATAGTAGAAAAGCTTACCCTTGTTCCACCGAGTGGCTGACGCAGTTAACAACAAGGCTAACCATATACACAGCAGGGTTGGTTATTGTGATGTATGAAGCATAGTATAGCATAATCAACAAAATTATACAATTGTGCTGTCGTTGATAGGTGCCACTCAGACAGAATGAAACACCACCTGGTCTTCCGTGATCCTCACAATTTTTCCCAACTTTGAGTCCCTTCTTGCAGTCCCTGTGTTTACACACCTCATTCAGGGTTTTCCTGTTTCACCAAGCATGATATCCTTTACCAGGTATGAACTCTGTTGACAATAGGTCCAAAGAGCATGAGCTGAAGTGTTGCTATCCTAATTTCTGAGGAGAAAGCTCACTGAACTCCTTCGAAGACAGATTTGTTTGTTTTATGGCAGTCCATAGTACATTCAATATTCTTTTCCAGCACCATAATTCAAATGTATTGCTGCTTCTTTAATCTTTCTTATTCAGTATCCAACTTTTACAGGCATATAAGATTACTGAAAATAGCGTGGTTTGGGTCAAGCAAATCCTCAAAATAACATTTTTGCTTTCTGACACTTTAAAGAAATCTTGTGCAGTAGATTTACCCAATGCAGTGCAATGGTAAAGAAATTGTTCTGATCTCTTAACTGCCCCTTCCATCAGCATTGTTTGTGGAACCTAGCAAGATGAATTCCTTGACAACTTTAATCTTTTTTTTCCATTTTCATGTTATTAAGTGTTGGCACAGTTGTGAAGATTTCGATCTTCTGTGCATTGAGCTATAATCCATATTGAGGCTGTAATTCTTGATTTTCATCAGCAAGTGCTTCAAGTCCTCCTTACTTTATGTAAGCAAGGTTGTGTCATCTGTCTATTAGAGGTTGTTAATAAGCCTTCTACCAAACCTGATGTTGCATTCTTCATATAGTCCAACTGCTCTACTTGGTTGCTCAGCAGAAAGACCCAGTATGGTACGAAAATACTATCCTACATATATCGTTCATGATTATAAACCATGCAGGATTCCCCTGTTCTATTTGTTTAGTTGTCTCTTGATCCATTTGTGGGTTCTTTTTGAGAAAAAAAATCAGTATTCTAAGATTCACATTCTTTTCAAGACTAACCATAGTTTGCTATAGTCTGCATTTTTTATAGAAAATAAAAGAGAAGTAAACATCTTTCTGGTATTCTCTGCTTTCAGTCCTTGTTTCTCCTTGTTAACAGCAAGGATATCCCATGTTCCCCATCCTCCTCTGAATGCGGTCTGAGTTTCCGGTAGTTTGTTGTCCATTCATGTACAATTGTAACTAGTGTTGGATGATCTTAAGCAAAATTTATTTGCATGTGATATCAATGTTTTTCTATAATTTGCACAAGTGTTTGGGTCACCTTTCTTTGGAAAGGGTACAAATGTGGATCTCTTTCCATCAGTTAGCTAGGAAGCTGTCTTCTAAATTTATTGGCATGGAGGAGTAAGTGCTTCCAGGGCTTCAACAGCTTGTTGAAACTTGTTGGTATTTCGTCAATTCTTGGGGACACTATTTTTGGTTAATGCGTTCAGTGCAGGTTGCACATCTTTCTTCAGTCCCATGAGTTCTTGGTCATATGCTAGCTCTTGAAATAGTTTAATGCCAACTAGTTCTTTATGTATAAAGCCTGTGTATTCCTATATTTTCTTCATTCAATAATATTCAGGGAAGGACAAGGTTTCAATACTATCCATAAGTTTTTCAGGAGATGATTCCTCTGAAGTGAATAGCCTCTTCATTCTTTGTAGTCTGCCCTTAGTCTGGAAGTTCTGATGAAATCTGTTTACCTTTGGTGACCCTGATGATATTTCAAACAACAGTGACATAGCTGATAGCCTCACAACAATATACAAGCCACCAAAAATTACAAACTGACAAATAAATGGTGGTGCAAATATGTTATTTAACACTAAAATATGAAAAGTAGATGTTTATTTGAAATTGCACCTATAGAGCTAGTTGAGAGTGACAATCATTAAAAGTAAGATGAAGAAATGTCCTAGACAAGTACTCCTTCAATGCAAGAACACTTTTTTTCTAATAACCTGGCATTATGGGTTGCTCACATTCCCTAGCACAATCACTGAAAACAAAGTGGGTGTGTAAACAAATGTGGTGAAGAAAGCTGATAGTGCTTGGCTGTCAAAAGTTATAGTATCTGGGATCTTAAAGTCTTGAAGATAAACAAGCAGCCATCTAGCAGAGAAGAAACAAAGTCTGCATGGAACAAGCACACCAGTTTGTGTGATCAGGAGGTGTGGATGGGATCCAGTATCAGGCATCAAAGACACAAAACAAAAATTCATATCAATGTGAATGAGGGGGAGAGTGGAGTGGAAACCAAAAGCCCATCTGTAGACACCTGTACATCCCCTTATAGAAGGGTCATCAAGAGACACAAATCAAGCAGAGTGCAGTATAGCTCCGACGAAATACGCACATTTTCTCTAGTTCTTTCTGATGCTTTCTCTCCCCTATGCCACTTTCATGACTCCAATTCTACCCTACAAATCTGGCTGTATACGGGTACAGACAACAGCTCAAAGACAGGGAATTCAGGACAAATAAACCTCTCATGATCAATAATGAGAGTAGTGATACCAGGCGGATAAAGGGTGAGGTGGGGTGGACAGAAGGGGGGAACCCAATCACAATGGGCAATATTATAACCTTCCCCTGTCCCCTGGGAGACAGGCAATAGAAAAGTGGGTGAATGGAGACAGTGGTTAGTGGAAAACATGAAAAAGATAGTAGTTTATAAATTATCAAGTGTTCATGAGGGAGGGAGGGTTGGGAGTAAAAAAAACATGAGGAACTGATACCAAGGGCTCAATTAGAACAAAAATGCTTTGAGAATGTTTATGGCAACAAACATGCAAATCCACGCAAATCCATTGATACAATGGATGGATGGATGGAGTGTGATAAGAACTGTAAGAGCCACAATAAAATGATCAAAGAAAAGAAAAGAAAGAAAGAATTGTCTTGGATTTGATAGTGGTGAAGGTTTGCACGGTTCTTATGAATATGATAAAGCTATTGAAATTACAATATGTAAATTGTATGTGGTTAAACAGCTACAAATAAATAAACTAATAAATTAAAAAAGTAAGATTAAATACATTTTAGAAAACTATCACAATATTTTATAATGTTGCTTTCTGTCCTCTAATACAGAAATTCCCATTACGTATAAGCCTACTCATATATCAGCTGAGGCACCTAATTTTACCACAAAAGCTTCATTAAAAATGTGCTGAAAAACTCAACTTATACACAAGTATATGTGATAATTGTACTATTTTTAAAAGTTTGGTTTATATTAAAATTTGATATTCTATATTATTCATTTTAAGGTATATAGATTAAGATCTTATAAGAAGAAAAGACACATAAGACAAAATTTTCAATGCAAAATAACTGTAGTATATGCAAATTTATTTTTCATACATTACACAGTAGGATGTGTTTACTCTTTTGTTTTCTAATAATACTTCCCTGAACTCCCTGCAGCATTTAGATCATTATCCTTTATTCTTATCTAGTGGCAAAAATGAGTAGAGTAACACATAAAATTCACTTTTAATTGCAGTCTTGCCCTTATTATGCACCAGTTCTTTCCGCTACTTCTTGATTTCATCCAAAGTGATGGCATCAGACTCCATAATTTATCAACAAAATTCTTTGAGTACTTATGATTGTAATTAGTAGTAAGTAGCTAATTTGTACACTTGGAATTAGATTCTAGATCTGTCTGTCCACTTTGTTCATTTTGAAAGAGCAGATGTTTGTCCACAAAGACAATGGCTTCTAGAAGTTTATTGTATAGTTTATGTCTGTCAAAATATCCATCATTTAAAAATACTCTGAAAAATGCTGAATGCTATCATTAGTTGAAACTATGATTGTCAAAAAAATGACTTTAATATGCAAGCAAGTTGAACTGGTCCATCAAAATCGGAGTCCAAAAAAGCTGCAACCTGAGAAAAGAAATGAGAAAATTCTGATTCACCTGGCTACACATTTCCACAGGACATATTTTGGAGTAGTCTATATGAGTCTTGTTGTTTTATCTTATGCCTTTTTTCTTCTAGCCTAAATTAATCATCAAACAACTCAGATCCCTGTCCTTTTCCAGATTTTGTATGGTCCCTTCAATAATCATGACTGTAACCATATCCATTTCAGTTTCATTGTGATTTTTTCTCTAATCACATTTAAATATATTTTTAAATTAGGGATAGATTCTGTTCTTCCGTGATACCTTGAAAATGCTTTTAGTGTGGACTGATACTTAACACATACATTCTATGGCCAGCTCCAATAATATCAATCTTATAGGGACATGCCCAAGGAAGACACCTTTTTCTATTTCTTTAAATTCTAAAATATTATTGTTTTCACAAGTTTTGAAGAAACTGAGAGTGATCTTTCGCTTTCATTATAAAATCTAAAATATAGCTGGGATGCAAAGAACACCCCATTAGCAATGTTGTGTTCAAGGTTTTTGGTGCCTGTGACAGGTAATCTCACCGCACTTCCTTTGTTCAGAACATAAAGGAGTGAACTCCTCACTGTCTAGCAAAGATACAGATCAATGACTGTGCCAGGAATATTAGTTTCCCATATATCCTGCCATTCAGTTAACAGTGCTTAACCATTGTGCCAGGGTGCCTTGATAGTACACTATTGTTTTGTGTGCCCCTGGTCCATTGAAGAAACCCTGGTGATGTCATGGTTGCATGTTGAATTAACCCCCAGCAGTTCAAAACCCCCAGCCTTTCCTCTGGAGAAAGTTCTCCCCAAAGTTTATAGTTTCAGAAACCCAAGAGGGCAGTACTACCCTATCCCTATTGGTGTGCTTTAAGTCAGAATTGACTGCATGGCAATGAGGGTTTTTGTTTTGTTTGGGGGTGAACAGAGTGTAGATTATCCGGAAACTATTTACCTGTGTTTTATTGGTTATGCAAGGGCATTATAGTGTGTGGATCACAACAAACAATGGATAACCATTACAAGTAATGAAGGTGTGTGAACATTTAACCATGTAGTCATGCTCATGTAGGACCTGTACATAGACCAAGAGGTGTTTACTATGCCAGAACACATAAATCCAGACAAAGGTTTTTCATGCTCCTATCCTCTCTGCACACTTATTCTGTCTATACACTGAGTACATTATCTGAGAGGCTGAACCAGCTGAAGAAGAATTAGACACTAGAATCTGAAGAAGACTATTTAGCAACCTGTGCTATCCATATGATCACAATCTTTCTTAGTGAAATCAAAAGATTGAAGTATGTACTTACATGATGAAGATCAAAGAGGGCAGAAGTCTGTGTGATGACACCTCAATAACAATAACAAAAACAACCAACAGGCAACATCATGAAGCATAATCAGAAGAGGCTGAATTTACCATGGGTGTCATTTTATGTGCATCCACAATTATTGCCCCTGGAAGCAGCAGGCAAGAGAAAAAAATGATGAACACATGCACACACACATCCTGAGGCAGATGACCATAAGAAACAGGAGTGAGGAGAGACGGCTGTCAGTATAAGATTTGAAAATAATAACTGATAACTAATCAGAGGTTCAGGAGGGTGGGCAGTGGGGAAGGGAGGGGAAAAAGAGGAGCCGATACTAAGGGCTCAAATAGAAAGTAAATGTTTAGAAAATGATGGTGGCAACATATGTACAAATATGCTCGATACAAGTGTTTTATGGATTATTATCAAGACTGTAAAAGCCTCCAGTAAAGTAATCTTAAAAATTAAATAAAATGTGTCACACATTGAAAAGAAAACAAATGATTTGTTGCATTGAGCAAATACACTGCATTAAAAGCCAAATATATAACTGCATGAATCAAGGTGTGTCTTCCTCAGACCATGGTATTGTCAGTTGCATCACAACATGCATGTGGACACTGGACAATTAATAATAAAAATCAAAGAGGAAGAGATACCTTTGAATGATGGTCTTGGTGAAGAATATTGAACATAGCCAGAATTGCAGAAAAAAATTAACAAATCTGTTCTGTATAAAATATAACAAAAATACTCCTTTAGAAGTATGCATGGTGAAACCTTGCATATTAACGGGTCTTTTTATATTGATAGATTAGACTAGGGAGGAAGATTAGATAAACTGGCAAGTTCAATATTTGTGTGTGAGGCAATAGCCTCAAGACTCTATTGATATCTATAACATCTATTGATAATCATGAAGCAGCCCCTCCTTTGGAAACCCACAGTGTTTCATCGTAAAATCAAGCTTCCACTCTAGTGAAGGGTGCTCTGGGGGATTGGATCACTATGACTGGATCACCTGACTTTACAGTGAGAGATTCTTGCAGATCCTTTGATGGGAAGGGTGCCAGTTGAAAGTTGTGATCACCTCTCCTGCTCTAACCAGTGACCAACAGTTTTCCGTTTATAATAAGTGATATTCCGCCTCTCGGTAGAAGCCTGTGTTAATGGTGCTATTGAAAGTATTAAAAAGATTGTGGTTGCTATATTGGCAATGTTCATAGTGAAATATCAGTCCTATTTGGAAAACCTTTTTGTTGTCAGGTTTTGTAAGGCTACAGATAGACGTTTTAGAATATGTATCTAAATAAGACATTAAATAAATTCACATGGAAGAAACATACTAGCTTGTACGATCCAAGGACGTTAAATAATAAAGTCCACGTCCAAAGGCAGGCATGGTATCAGAGTTTAACTTCTGAATACTCAGTTTTCAGAAGGCTATGATATGTATCAAGAAGTTTGCACCAAGGTTTAGTGAAAATGTGAATGTATAAAATGTTATGAAAATATTTGGTCATTGCAGTTTGAAACTCATACCAAAAACCCTTGACTGAAATCTTAGATGATTATGTGATGAAGTATGACAAACCGAGGCAGTACCTTCTGTGTGTATAAAATTACAAAGTTCTTTGTTATAGTTGGGTAGCTTTGGAAATGTGATTATCATTGAAATGTCTTCCAAACGTGTCAGGATAGCATGAGAGCATTATTAGAAGATCTGGCTTGGGAATTACACCTCAAAATGTGTTTTTTATTTTATTGCTTTCAGTCTTGTCCCACTCAAGAGATATCATGCTGTCATTAATAAGGATAGCGAAAGATGTTTCTCATGCTTAATATGATTTAGTTTCTATGATCTCTCTTTGTAAGAGGGTTTATGATCTCCATTTGGCAATGAGAATTCTGAAAGTTAGAAAGGGTAAAGACCTCTTCTAAATTTATCTAGCAGTTTGGTGGCAGAGCTAAGGCTTACATGACCCATGCTCTTAACATTTAAATTAAGCTTTTCATGAGTATGTAGCTAAGAATGATTTCATTAGGTGAAATTGTGGCCCAACAGACTTTTGTTTTTCTCAGCTAACTACTCTTGATGTGCATTTTCCCCCCTGAAATATTAAGAAGATTTTTGAGCTACCCTGAGTTGCTACTCTGAATGAGTGATGTCCTAAACGTTGTCTGCTTTGGGGTAACAGTCAAGCAAGGCACATAGTGGATTCTAGAGAAAAGCAGGAAAGATTTCCTTATTTCCAATAACTCTTAGAAATTATTTCCATATAATAACTATTTCATTGGACCACAAATTGAATAGTTCTTCTTTAACGACAACAAGGCTTAAGTGATTTCACCAGATTTAAACTATTTAGTTGATAAGTAATAGGTGAACTGGCTAATCAACATATCTGCTTCTCCATAGTTATATTTTAATATGTGTAATTTTGCTTGCTAATATGTTCCCAAGTATGAATCTGCACGGCTAGCTCTCTCCCATTGCAATTTCCAAGCTATAACTTTGTTCATAAGTCTATTGTGCAGACAGAGGTTTTAAGCCTGGAGCCTGCTGTGTTTATTGATCTATTTCTTAATAATTCCATATCAGGCAATCCACGATTCATGAACTCTCTGGGAGGAAGCACACACACACACATATACACACACATACACATTACCATCAGTGGGAGGTTGAAGTAGCCATGTATTTCAAGGCCTGGCTACAATTTTTAGCCCTGTCTGTGTTATGTAGAATGATTGTCAAGTCCTGAAGTGAGGCTTTTAAGCAAATCAAAATTACAGTTTTCTTGCTCTAAAATACAAACGTTTCTCTAAGGAATCATTGTGGGATTTGCCTAAGGTTGTTTTCCTCTTCAGTGTGAATAGGATGTGAAATTTTCTAAGTCCAAATGACGTGATTAGTCGAGCAGTATTCAGTAATACTCAATCTTCACTCACATGTGTTTTTTTTTTTCCATTTTGTGTCTCTGCTGAGTGTCTGGACTTGTGCTATATATTCTGGGCCAGGAAATACTCAGCTACTCTGATGTCACCTCTGCTTCATCTACCAGAATAATCATTTTCCCTATGTGCACTCTTCAACAGAATCATTATTTTTATAATGGCTTTTTAAGAAAGTTTGTCAAAAGCATGGTGCCAGAGAGCATTTGGGTTAATCAATTAAATGTAGAAACCTGAGAATGGAATTAAGATAAAATTAATAGATTAACCCTATCCAGTTGTATGCAGCCAGCACAATCTTCTGTCATGCAGATGATGCTGGGACAAAAGGGCAGAGAAGTCTGTGAATGGTGCTCTAATGCAGGTAGAAAACACATATCTGCAGCATTGTTTACTAAAGTCGCTGTCTTGTGGGCACATTGCTCCTCATACCTCATCCTTGTCCTCGCCTCTCATATCTCCTGATCTGGATAAATCTTCTCCCTCCTTAGAGTCCCCAGTTTCACCTGTACACCCTCAAAAACTCCTCTGCTCATTGAGATTCCTGATGATTTCTTGTGTTTCTTCACCCCTCGGTGGCCAGACTGGGACACCATCCAAAATCAAAGGCTTTACATTGATCTTGACACTGGAGAATGGAGTAGATTTGCTTCACACTGTTTTCAAGGCTAAAGCCTCTTGATGTTTGCACTCAGCCACAGCTCTCCTGCCTGGAGCATCTGATGGTTTCAAACCAGCAACCTTTTGGTCAGCAGTCAAATGTGCCACCGAAGCTCCTCCTGGGACTCTAACACATTTGATTTCTGTTTTAGTGGTTTGTTTTCACAGAACCTTTGACTTTGTCTATGTCTGGTTGCACCCATTACACACGGAGCTTCTTCAAGGTGGTGCAATGTTTTGGCATTTGTTGTTCTCTTTCTTATTTCTCATCAGCTGCTTTTGCTAAGGAGGGGTTTGGATAATGAACAAATGCCCCCTTACTTCCAAAGAGTGTGAGCTAAATATTCAAGTCTGAAAATGTTGAGGCAAAGGAACTTCTCTTCATATAAAAAGAGACGAGAGATGTGATAGCGGTGAAGGTGGTGAGACTTCAAAGAAATCATGGTGGAAGCAAGGCTGGGATGGCATTGAAGGAGAATCTTGGCGAAGAGCTGCTAAGCTACAGAGATGTTGGCAAATAGACAAATAGAGAAAATTTTGGGAGTAGGGAATCTACTTCATGGGAGACTTTCCCTGTCTCCCTTGATATTTGCAAGGTATTTCATCTACTACACTGTTTGACCATCGTTTCGCTGCTAGAGGATGCTTAGGAAGTACTTGATGGGATGCTATTATCTGCTACAAGGTTGGCCAGGGTTGAAAACAGAGACAATATATCTGGAGATAGACAGTCATCCAGTTTACAGTCCATGCCTCCAGACTAACAGAATGTCTGGGACAGGATGATAGTGACAGCTGACTGACGGATCCTTAGCAAAATGCAGAACAAGTCAGCCAAGTCATGGTTCTTAGTTTGTTTATTTTCAGAAATGGAAAGTTCTCTAAAATTAGTTAAGAGAGAGAAGGACATATATAGTGAGGAAACAATTAGGACTCCTACTCTTTGCCTGTCTTGGCACCTTTTGATACTCAGAGCAACCAAAGTGTCTCGGTGAGGCATTTAAGGTAATTTATTTTTCTCTCATCAGCCCAGTCTCCTTAAGTTTGAGAATATGAGGGCCTGTGTGCCTATGGCTGTTTTGATTTTGTTTTTGTTTTTTTCTTTTGAAGGAGGAGCCAGGTTTTAGTGATAGTGGAGAGCCTATGTTTTGTTCCTTTGCTAGGCACAAGGTTTTGAACTGCTGACCTGTGGTTATCAGCACAAAGTCTACCCCACTATGCCATGCGGGCTCTTTGAGGTTGCCTAATGGGGTAGCCGTTTGTCTCAATGTAAGTGATGATTGGCACTGTGGCGGTCATGTACTTGATGCTAATTTCATGATTGGGATGTAGGGGTGGAGTCTAGCCTGTCAATCTGAAGATAGCCAATGAGACCTCTGTGTGGGCTTGGCTTTCTCCTGAGAATTCTGGGACGTCTCATGGTATTTCCCAATTGGAGAAGAGAGACTGAGCTCAGTCTCTGGGACAATGAGCTACGGAAAAGATGAGATGACAATACGTTGATCGATCCTGATTCCTGGAGAATGGAGAAGCTGGAGGAGAGGCCACATGAGCTTGCCCTCATAGAGCCAAACCTCTGGGACCAGAGAAGCCACATGGAGACTCCTGCCAGTGCTGAGATCTCAGGAGGCCACAGGGAGACCTCTGCAAGTGCTGAGATGCTTCTACTGCCACTGGACACACAAGACTCTGCACCCACTCCCCTTTGATTGTCCTCGTGTCATTGCACATGCTTCGTAAGGAGACTTTCAGGCTGGTATCGGGCATATGGTCTAATATCGGACTTATTACTTTGGACAGGACTGGGTTGGGATGCTTTCTCAATGTGCCCTTCCTCTTGTATATAGATCTTTCCCTTATATCCATATGCATGTCTGTGAATTTTTTTTCTGTAGTCTACCCAGACTAACACAGGCACCCAGAGGAAACCTGCTCTGAATAGGAGATACATAGTTCCCTTGTCCTGCTTAAACTATGGAGATGGCTCCAGCTTCCAAATGACTGAATGTTTTACTGGTTTTGTCATGAGGATGAAACTTCAGTCTGTCTAGGATAAGCTTAACAATTTATTTTTATTTGGAGCATCAGAAAGCAGACACTTTTGTTCTGTACTGCAGCACCACATGGTTTAAAAAAAATCAATGAAAACATTTTACAGGATTCATTGCTTGTTTCCTACCAGGCTTTGTCTAAACGGTTTCTTTATCTATAAAATACATATATCTGTAATTTATAAGACATTGGAGAAAAATATGTGCACACAAATAATTATGAATGTAAACATTCTATCTAGTTATGATTAAATTTGTTTCAGTCACATATTTTTCTTTGTCAGCAAAAAGAAAACCATAAGATTTGTTTTTCAGGAAATGTAGAATTAACAAGAACTTTGTTTTGCATTAATGCGACCGAAATTATTTGTGTATCTTGGCAGCTGGGATTAGCTCACAATTTGCATTATTTTATAATGGCTGCACTCAATGCTATGCTGTTAATTTGGAATCAGACTGTTTATCTGGAATGCTTCAGATGTTTTAAATGAATTTGGTTTTAGATCAAATAAAAGATCATGTATCCTTTTCACAATTTACATGAAAGAACGAGATGCAAACTTACTTGCCTGTGTAAACTCTTTCCCTGCAGCTTAAGAAGTGAAACACACATTTCCCGCACAGACTGATTGGAATTTGGTGTTTGCACATTGGAATTGTTAAGGATGCCGTGTTAATGATGCTAGCTTACTTCTCAAATATTTACTGTTTAGTTCTTGGAAACAAAAATATACAAGAAATAAAAACAGCAAGCATGTGTATTGCATACCTTAAGAGCCTCGAACAAAGCCCAAACAGCAAACCCATTGCCTCCAAGTCCCTTCCAACCCTGTAGTCTCATTTTACTACCAAAGAGACACTGGTGGGTTTGAACTGATGACCTTTCAGAAAAAAACCTAGTGCTTAAGCCACATCATCCACCCCTAGGCCTTATTAATGCTTTAGAGGTTTAGTAAATATTCTTTTTGAACTACAATCAATGTTTCTCTTCAAAATAGTTATGTCAGTAAAACTTTAGAAGTCATGCCAGATCACAGGCCAGAGAATGGTGTGCTCGTTTTCTTGTTGTGAAGTACAGCAATAATAACTTTTATTTGTCTAGTGCTTGGATAAAATATTTTATGTACATCTTACATAAGCCTCCTTCCCCTCTATACATTCATTAGGGTGGATGGCCCTTTTCTTTCTCTTTTGCTTTCAAGAAAATGGAGTTGCAGAAGGCTGCAACAGCAGACCACAAGGGTTGTGAGGAATGCACAAGACGTCTCAGTGGCGACTCTAGGTGAATGATGCTTATGGTGACTTCCAGAGTTAGTCATTCCATCATTGTTAAGAGGCCTTTCCATCAAGGAGCTGTGATAGGGATCCCATGGTGAAACTGAAAAGCAAAACAAAGCAGTTGGTTAGTCCAGCCTAGTGGGAATCTTTCCAGATTAGCCCAAATCCAGTGCTGGGTACACTCATACAAGGAACTCTTTCCTTTGTTTTTTTTTTTTTTCTACTAGGCTACTGACCTATGGACCATGGATAATGTACATAAGCCAGCTCCAGTGCTTCTTTGATGTGTCTTTGGGTTTATTTGTGGTAGGGAATGAAGTCCCTCTTTCCTGTAGCATCACCAAGAACCGTCAATGGTGCTTTGGTCCTTGAGACAGCTGGAGGTCATACGTGAATGATTACTGGCGTGTGTCTGTCATGTTCTTGCTGTTGTTGTCATTGCTTCCTGGATGTGTTTGTAAAATTTATAATTCAGCCACTTAGGAAGATTTTTTGGCCACTATTTGGAATTGGCAAAGGTATGAACATTGAAACTTATTCTTGTTTGGGAAATGAGTTCTTAACCATGCCTGTAAAACTCCTGTTTTGAATTCTATTTGGTTTTCTTAGTTATTTTTTTAATTTCATTCAGTTTGGTTGGTCTTTCTATGCATTTACAATTCATTTTTTTGTGTGTGTATGATTACTGTATAGTAAGCAAATGGCAAAGAGGAAAAGAGTCTTTCCTGTTGGGGAACTTTTATTTTCTGACCTCCTAAATCCTAAAGATCTCTATACACCTAGCATGACACCACAGGGTTCTCCATGGACCTTTCCCCTTTCCAATGTCAGATCCTAAATCTTCCCCACACCATTACAGACTGCAGCCTGTCATATACATCATACACTTGTAAATCCTTTGCAACGTCTGAAGAAAATGATGGTTCAAGGTGAATTATGCTGTACCACAGTTATGTTTTTCGCATGGTTCACCACCTTGACTTGATAACAATAATTGAATTTGATTATTCAAATGGTTGGCAGTCTGTAATAATAATTGCATTTGATTATGCTGATTTGCAAAATTTCATGAGATCTCTCTGGGTTATCTCATTCAAAATGTTTGTTTGCTTTTTGAAATTGATGTTAATATGGAAAACTCACACCAGTGCAAGCATTAATATTAAAAAGAAAACAGTATGCTATTTTAAGAGAAAGTAGGAAATGTTAAATAAAATATATTTTTAATCTTCTATGTTAGGAAAATAGCAAAGTAGAACTTACTACATGGATGTAAAATACACTGGTCACAATGTTTTAAAGCATTTTTCTGTAAAATATAATACTCTCATAGTCATTTATATACCATGATAAACATGACCATAAACTTATAACAATAATCATGTTTATTATGGTTTGTCTAACAGAAAGAACTAAAGGGATCCTATTAGATTGAAAATATCTGTTCTGAGTTGCTCTTTGCAGTAGATATTAATATTTTATACATTGGAACAGTTCAGCTTATTAATTTAGGTTTTAATGTTTTAGTCTGAATTCTGCAGTCATATAAATCATATGTTGTAAAATCCTACTGGATTTCCTTATTTTTTAATGCAAGCAATTATTTCTCTGGAGCAAATACTCTTTTGATATAGTCTAACAATTGAGGACCTTCTAATGTATAGTTGATTGAAAAAGTTTAAATGATCACATTGCTATTTATTGTGGTTAAATTTAAAAGCAATTAACATTGAAAAGTCTATTTCACATATTTTCAAAGTACTATTTAGGAAAAAAAATCTTGTATAGTGACTTCAGGAAAGAGGGTATACTTGAACAGATTTGAGAAAACCACACAAATTTGTGATTCAGTATAGTATAACAGTGCATGAACAACACAAATATATGATTCAATATAGTCTGGCAGTACAAGAACAATGCTGATTTGTGATTAAGTATAATGCAGCAGTACATGAATGACAAACTGTGAGGCATTCAAGCTGTTTTCAAAAGAGAACATGTAATGAGGAATATCATTATTGTTATCAGATCTTTGATGATTGAAAGCAGAGGATTCCAGAAAGAAGTTTGCTTTTATTTTATAAACTCTCTGATTAGTGGATCATAGCAAATGGTAAAATCCACTATAAAGAACTGGAAATTCTATAAAACTTCATTTTACTCATGCAGAACCTGTACATGGATCAATACAGTGTCCTTCAACAAGAGGATATTGCATGACTTCAAACCAGGAAAGGTTTGCATCAATGTCGTATCATCTCATCATACTTATTCAATCTGTAGGTTGAAAAATGACTCAGGTAACAGGAGGATAAGAAGAAGAATGCAGCATCGGGACGAGATAAAGGCTTATTGAAACCTGTGGTATGATGATAATACACCCTTGCTTGCTGAAAGGGAAAAGGACTTGAAAAATCTACCGATGAAGATCAAAGACTACTTCAGACTTCAGAATAGATTACCCCTTGAAATAAACAAAAATCTATACAACTTTAGTAGTCAGCAATATCATAATATAGGGAAGATATTGTAACCAATAGTTTCATTTTACGCAGATCCACAAGCACAGCTCTTGTTTCTGATAGTGGTTCTGGTTCTTAAGATAATCTAGAAATAAAATGATATATTAAATTGATCACGTTTATATATATATATATATATGAATAAAGATATCTTTGAGAACCCATCTGGACAATGCATAAGGACGATCAGAGAGCTTACTTGTTTGAGTTGAATTTTAATTATGATCTATATGAAATAGATTTATCTGAATTCTCATGAAATATTCTTGGTGAAAAATACTAAGACCCCTCAGAAGAACAAATAAATCTATCTTCGGAAAAACACAGTTGGAATGTCCCTTATAAGCAAGGATGGTGAAACGTCATCTCACATGCTTTGTTCGTATAATCGGGAGGAATCGACCAGTCCTTGGAAACGGTCATCATGCTTGGTAAAGTAGGAGGTCAGTGAAGTAGAGAAAGGTCCTCAAGGACATGGATTGACAGACTGGCTGCAAGAATGGGCACAAGCATTATCATTGCGAGGGTGACACAAGACATGACGATGTCTCATTTTGTGATGCTGAAAACCTGGATGATTTGAAACTGATTTGATAACACCTGACAAAAGCAATATATTGTTTTTTAAAAAAGTCTACTCTTTCCCCTGCCTTATTTTGTAGTAGGTTATAAGCAATGTAGAGAGTGTACTTATGGAAGACAGCGACTATAGGATTCAAAATTCTCCTGAGAAACAGAACTGATATCAGAAAGAAAAAACGCTGGTGAGAGAATTTTTTTGAGAGAGAATTTTAAAGAATTGGTTCATGTGATTGTGAAGAGGGGCATTTTCAAATCTGAATGGAAGGCTGGCAGGCTGGAAAGTCAGGGTACGATGAGTGATACAATCTAAAGTCATTTCTTCTTCTCCCAGAAACGTGTATTCTTGCCCCCCCCCTTCTTTTGATTCAGTGAGATCCACCATGTTGTTTAAAGTCAATTCCTTCCACTTAGAGTCAGCTGATTATCAATATTTTCATATGCATATATCTGCAGGTATCTACAAACAATCATATTGGTGTGCTAACAACACAGGGGAATCATCTTGTGGAAACATTTCTTAAATTCAAATTCATCATTACAACTATGTGACATGATGTTTCCAAGGCAAGTTGAATATCAGTCAAAGCACCTAATTTGTTCACAAAAACTGCATTAAAATTTTGCTGAAAAAAACAGCTTATACGCGAGTATATACATTAGTTCTCTCTTTTTCCCAATTGGCTCCATTTTAAATGCAAAGAAGGTCATTGTTATATGAATGTGGTTATATGGTCATGTTGTGAGGTCAGTTTTCATTCATTGAAACCTTGAGATAATTATGAATGCTTCAGTCATTTCGTGGCTAGACTATGGCCACTACTTTTTGTTCCTTAGAGAACTAATAAAGTTCAAGTTAAGCTAGAGACATTGGCAAAATTAAGATATTTGGTTATAATTTCTAAAAATGAATGGAATATTCTAGGAAATAATTAGGAAATTTGAAGATACAAGCATATTGGAATATTTATGACCACAGATGCCCTGCCAGCAAGTTGATTCTCACTTGTAGTGAGACTTTACCTAAAGAATCACATCATTATTACGATACATTTCTATTTCATGTATGGTTTTCACACAGCTCATAGTATGATCTTCATACGGTTGGTATTACTGAGTTGTTGAAACAAATTTGTAATGTGTGGCACGACATGTAGATTTCAAGTAAACATCACTTAGGTGCATAAACAGGATAATTGCTTACACAGTTACCTACAAAATACTCATTTATTGATGCAATTAGTTGGATACACAGCTAATTTGAAGTGAAGGAAAATGTGTCAATTTGAATGGAAGACAGCCTAAAAGCTGAATTCGTGGTAGTTTTAGAATAAGTCTAATAAGGCAAATATCTTCAGGCAAATATAAAATGTGTATAATATTAACGAACGAACAAAAGTGAAACCCAGAGCCATTCCCCTCAAGTCATATCTCTGCTCCATAGACTGTCAAGACTGTAAAGCTTGATGGAAACAGACGATCATATCTTTCCCATAGTGGGCTGGTGGGTTGCAACCACTGGTAGTCACTGCTGTAGTGTCTCCCTACAAGGTAGTAGATGAAGAGTGCTCATTTTCTCTGGTTCCATTATTTTCAGTAATGCTGACTTACACCTTGGTAGGCACAGTAGTGGGATTCAGCTGGTCAAACCAGTTCATCAGAACCAATACCCATTTTTTTGGCTGAGCTTGGCCAATGGGTTGTTAAAATGGCACTTGGAATCAGGGTTCTCTCTTAGGTGACCAGCTGGTCATAGTCCAGTGTGGAAATAACACGTTGATATCCCTTCCTCTTTTTGAATGTACATCTGCCAACAGCATATTCTAGGTGTCTGTAGTAATGCTAATTCCTTCCATAAGCATTAAAAAATAATGGATGATGATTGTATTACTTATTCTTTTAATAAAACTCACACTTTTGATGAAAAACCACAATTTTATTCCCTGGTGTTTGTTACTCCAGTAAACAAACACTTAAGGTGAAAAAGAAAAAAGTGCTAAACAACCAGTGACATAGCTTGTTTCAACTTTGTGGGGCACTCTAAATTCTCACGAATATTATGCAATTTCTGAGTTAAAAAAAAACTGTCAGAAAAATTGCGATAGGTTTAGCAGAAGGGGAAAAGAGGTTTCAAAGATGTACATAGTATGTTCAGAGAAGAGAAGTTGCCTGTTTGACTATTGTCTAATTGGCCTACCTTTATAGGAACGGAAACCTACTTTTACAGTGAAAAGAGAATTAAGGATAAATCCACAGCAGATGATGCTCAAATAAGAGCAAAAAATATTGCAAGTGAGAATGCCAATCAAAATGCAACATGGAGCCATCTTAGGAATTATTTTTGTTTGTTTTCAGTCAGGTGTTTTTTATTTAATTTTTTATTAATATTTGTAGAAGTCTTTCCGATTACAAAATCTAGCTTTGTGTATCTCTTATTATTATTTGTGCATAAACTGCAGGAAATAATAAATTGCCTCTTGGTATATCTTTTTTTTATACTGAAAATGGCCATTAGGGCAGCAAACCAATTGTTGAATTATTTGCATCCCCATGATAGTTGATGGTTGCTTAGGAGAAATGTTTGCCCTTATGTCATTTAACATAAAATATATACATTTCTGAAATTTATCTTTGAAATGAAGTCAAGGTAGTTTCCTTATAGTATGGCTCTGTAAATTAAATTAAATTAAACTTTCAAAGTCAAATTAAGTGTAAATTAATCTTCTTTATTCACCTGTGACAGACGCTCCACTAAGTAGTTCACACACATCTCATTTTTGCTCTCCTGAAACCTCTTTTAAATGACAGGATTCCCACTTGACAGATTAGAATGTTGAAGTTTAGAGTTGACATACAGTTTTGCAAAATCTAAGTGGGTGATGTCAGATTCTCACTTACGTATGGTCAACTTTATAATCCACCAGCCTTAAAACATGCACAGTTACTGGACAATGAACAATCTTTCAAGTTTGTGTCTCCCTTCTTCCCTAGACTAGGGTTAGATGGATGTCTAAAAGAATTGAAATATTTCATATTTTATAGTTTTCTAAGGCAAAAGTAGAGTCCCATAATGTCAGAATCTACCTGATGTGATAATATCCTCTATCAACCACCCTGAGGCAAATTTGCAGCATCAGATACAAGCATACTGGCAGAGTATTGTTAAGACAATCAGATAGGTGATTGATACTAATTAGATACAGGGTACATTTGCTATTTGTGATAACAATGCTATTAGTGGACAAGTCTCATCAAATGACGTAGCTTTAAAAGCCAACCAGCATTCTACATGAACAATTGAGATGAATCATTGCAACAGAAAATTTATAAAAGATGCGTCTGTTCCAATATAATACTTATTTTTGTAACACAGAGGAAAAGTTGCAAAGAATTACCTGAAGAAAACCGAATCACAATTTCAGGTGGAATGAACCAATGAAAGTTCCCTTTTTCCAGTTGTGTTGGTAATTTTTGAAGCACCTCACAGAAAACTCCAGGACCCGCGAACCCATTCCTATCCACAGTGACCTGGCTGGACAGAAGGTCAGCACTGGACCCACTTCCCTGCTCCCTGGGAGAACACTGATGCTGCCGGCGCCTCCAAACACGTACCATCTTGATAACCCAGGAGGGTAGTTCTCCTTTCACCTGTGGAGTCATTCTAAGTCTGGAGCTCTCAGTGTTGATCCTATTCTAAGTAAATTTACTAAAATATTATATTCACCTCCTTTTACTAAAACACAAGTGCAACATTGATCTATAGATTCAATGGTACCTTGAGAATATTCGTGACTTTAAATTCCCCCATCTTCTCAGAAGGATATATGGATGTAATAATTAATACAATGAAATTTTAGGATTTTATGCAGTGAAGCAGATTATTAAGCGAGAAAAGTGTTGAAGTAGCATTTATCACAAACTCATTCTTCAGCTACTGCAGAGAAAGTTCAGTGAATTTGCAATGTATCTAGCATTAATGGGGTAGAAAATGAAAAATATCTATGAAAATGGTCACTTTGATAAATATTGTAGCGAGATCATAACTGGAAAGTGGATGTGTGTGTGGGGGGGGGGGTGTACTATACCATCAATTTGCTTATTTTTCATTCCTGTTGGAGGACTCAAGAAGAAATTAAAACTCCAAACATTTTTAGAGCCATGCCATTAAAGAAAAAACATGCCATTTTTAGAGATTATTAGAATCTAACATAAAGTGAGAAAACTGAGAAATGAGGAACATTTTTAAATTGTGGAAACTTTTACATAAGGATATAAAATAGGAACATAGAATAATAACATTCTTTCAGTAGAAACAGCCATGGAGACCATCTAATCCATTTTCCCCTTTATTACCTAGAGAGATAAATATGTTTCCCAAAATCATGGTAGTAATTACTGCCAGAATCAGGACTGTGGACCACCTTCCTTACACATTTTCTAACTCATTATCAAAGTTACGAGAAAACATTATTATTCACTCAATACTTGGATTACCAGTGTATGATCATTGACTTTTTGCATACCATTGTTCTCAATATGTCTTAATTTGGTTTTAAATAAACAACTTTTGTAGCATTTTGCAATTAATTCTGTGTCCGTCTGGGTAGACTAGAGAAACAAATTCATAAACATGCATATGGATATAAGGGAAAGGTTTATCTACAAAAGGAATGGAACATTGAGAAAGCATCCCAACCCAGTCTAGTCCAAGGTCATAAGTCCAATATTAGCACATATGTCTGATAGCAGTCTATAAAATCTTCTTCCAACTCATGAAGCACATGCAATGACACCAGTACAATCACAGACCAATGGGTACAGAGTCTTGTGTATCCAGCGGCAGTAGAAGCATCCTGGGTGCTGGCAGGGGTCTCCCCATGGCTCCTCGTTTCCAGGGTTGGGGTCCATAAGTAGTATCCATTGGCAGTAGAAAAATCTCAGCGCTGGCAGGGGTCTCTCTATGGCTTTTCCAGCTTCACAGGTCTGGTTCCATCATGGTAAGCCCATGAGGCTTCTCCTCCGGCTCCTCAAGTCACCAGGAATCAGAATCGATCAGCATGCTGCCATCTTGTCTTGTCAGTAGAGTGTCTCCAAGGAACTGAGTCTATAGGTTCTCACCTCCAATTGGGAAATACCATGAGATTTTTCCAGAATTCTCAGGGAAAGCCATGATCACACAGAGGTCTCACTGGCTATCTCCAGATTGATAGGCTAAACTCCACCCCTACACTCCCAATCATGAAATTGACACCAAAGTATATGACTGCCACAAATTCCAATATCCATGACTTGGGTGGTGGATGGGGGAAGCAAATCACAGAAAACACATATCACACTGTTTTCCAAAGATTAAGAACAAACAGTAACAACAAGACAACTTCACTATCCTAGAGCCAATGTTTCCCCCTAGTGTCCCTTTAAGAGAGGGTAGAACTACCCCTATGGGTTTCTGAAATGGTAACTGTTTGGGGGAGTAGAAACCCCCATTTTTCTCCTGTAGAACTCCGGGTAGTTTTGAGCTGCTGCTCTGAGGATCGCAGCCGAATATGTAACCACTACACCACACATGCTCCTTAAATTGACATTTAGCTCTTCAGAATTAATTTGCGGAAACTTTGATCCATGGTACTATAGGTATAACTATGAAGCTGTATACTGTGTCCCTAGCTGGAGAACGGAAATGAATTTGTGTTCAGAAGTAAAGTGTCAAAAACCTGAAAAGTCATGTTGTACGGATCACTTGTTAGATATCTTAGTGTCCTTATGTTTCCATGGCAACATGAAAATAAACAGAGACTCATTAGAAACCAGGAAATAAATGCTGAGTGACTTATTTTGAACAGCAGCAAGAAGCAGCAAGCTTGATAATCACATGCTCGAGGGGACCCATTGGAAGATATGGCAATTTATACCATATGTGGAAGAATATTTAAATATATTCTAAAAGAATTTGGATTTCTGTTGTGAAATAGTTAGGTTAATGGTGTCATCTGAAATTAAGTAATAGCAAGTTTTATTACCATAACATAGAGAACTTCGGTCTTACCTGATCTTTTCTAGGTTGATTGACAGCCCTATTGCTTAAATTCAAAATTTTAAGAGTGTGTGTGGAGGGGGTTGTAAGAGTGAATTCTTATTATTTACTTATTTTTCAAACTTTTTGGGAGGGGGCATCACTGCCCTCTGGTGGGAGTCAGAGGCCCAGCCTTACTCCTGGAGAGCTGCTGCTGGATTTGAACCACCAACCCAGTGGGCCGCAGTCCTGCGCAGAACCACTATGCTACCGGGGCTCAGTCCTATTAACTTATTTTTTAAAAGAGGATTTAGTATAGCTTTGCAGATGATAGGTTTCTATAATATATAATGGAACATCATTTGTCTGCAAAAGGATAACATGAGAAATTGTTTGGCAGTATTTTCTATCACTTGAATTTTCACACCACATAACACCTGCTGACCGCAGTAAATGTGATGTCCTCACCTACCATGTGTCAGTGCAAAAAGTAATCACAAGAGGGAGAGACCCCCCTGGTCCTGTGTACCAAGTCCAAAGGGACAATTTCAGTTGCCAGGTTGAATGATACTCATATACAAAGCCCTCAGGAAACAACTGGCCATAATTCGAGTCCTTGTAGTATAGCAACCTTACGTGCAAGGAGGGGATTGCCTCAGGACTATTTAACATAAATGCCCCTCAAAGTTAAAGGCATTTTGACCACAAAATGCTATTCTATCAGTGTAAGCCAGAGGCTCTTCTAATGGAAAGAGACATCAACTTTCCATTGTGTGTGTGTGTGTGTGTGTGTGTGTGTGCAGGTTTATAGTAGCCCTCTTCTTTCCGATGCTACTGAGCTATGAGTATATAATGTTTGTTTTCAGTTTTGATACCATGTTACCTTCAGGGGTTGGTTGCACTATTCCGAAGTCAATTGCCATACATCTCTTTGATGGGGGCCTGAATCCGTGAAACAGATCCTTTTGATGCAGTTTAGCACCTCAGAATAGCCACTCTTACATGGTTGCTGTGTTATGAGCCACTGTTTCTTAAAAAAAGTTTTTGCCAAGGATATGGTTGGTCCCTGCCTTTCTCTCACTGACTCCTTGGGGGCCATCACTCTTTTCTGATTATCCCTTGGGCTGTCATCACTGTAGGTGACGAATGAGATGAAGGTGAGAGAAAGGTGCAGGGGTTTTTGTTCACATTGCATGTCAATAAGCAACACTGAGAAGGAATATCATTGTTGATGTTTATACCTGCTTCATTGCCTATGCCAAGACATTTGATTGTGTGCCTCATGATACACTGTGAGTAATGTTGAGAAGCTTGGAGCATTTCAGAACACTTGTTTGTGAGCCTTCAGAAATTTTATATGGACCAAGAGAGAGGTGTGCAAACAGAACTAGGGCACACTGCACAGTTTCAAATCAGGAATGGTGTATGGTAGGGGTATATCCTTCCACCATACTTATTCAATCTGTGTGCTGAGCAAATAATCAGAGAAGTTCACTTATATGGAGAAGAATAGAGCATCAGAATTTGAAGAAGGCTTATTAACAACCTTGTATATGCAGATGACACAACCTTACTTGCTAAAAGGGAGGAGGACTGGGAGCACTTGCTCATGAAGGTCATGCAGCCTGCCATATATATTTATTGGCATAATATATATATATATCCATTTATAGCCCAAGGTAAAGAAAACAACAATCTTCAAAACGGAGCAACAGATGACATAATGGTAAGTGGGAAAAGGTTGAAATTGTCAAACACTGTGCCTTGTTCTTGCTTGGATCTACAATTCAGGATCATGGAACCAGCAATCAAGTGATCGAAAGACAAGTGGCATTAGGTAAATATGCTTCACGAGACCCCTCCAGAATACTGAAAAGCAGGGATGTTACATGCAGAGTTGAGGTGTATTTGGCCCAAGCATTGGTATTTTCCGTTGCCTTGTAGACATGGGTAAGGTGCACATCGAATAAGGAAGCCCGTAGGAGAAGCCAAGCATTGGAATGGTGGTATCAGAGAAGACAGTTGAAAATACCCTAGGCTGCTGAAGGACAAACAAATCAGTATTGTGAGAAGAACGGAATATTCCTTAGAGACAAGGACAGAAGGATTTTGTCTGACTTACTTTTGACATATTGTCAGTAGAGACCAGTCCCTCAAGAAGACCACCCTGCTTGGTAAAATGTGGGGTCTTGAAAAAGAAGACAACCCTCAAGGCGATGAATTGTCACAGTGGCTGCGACACTGCGCTCAAGAATTAAAACAGTTGTGAAAACGGCGCAGGACTGGGCCGCGTTTCATTCTGTTGTTCATAGGGTAGCTATCAGTCAGAGCGAACTTGATCACACCTAGCAACAACAAAAACAATAACAACAAACAACAAGAAAACAAGCAAAAGCTAGTTTCTTTTTTCTCCCCCAAACAACATCAGATTGTTTCTTTTTTTCAGGCACCTGTTGTAAAAGGATCCTAAAATTTCTTCTAATTTAGACAGTGATTTTTACATGAATCATCATTTTATTTAATGGCTACCTGAAACTTCTTCTCTGCTGTCTGGATTTAGAATCCTCAACAAATAACGTATTGAGTGACTTGCTTTGAAACCAGCCTTGCTTCTGTACTTGGCATATATCATCATTTTTCTATGTGGGTCAAATGCCAAGCTTTTGGCTGTGGTCGCAAAATGTTGGTGGTTGCAATCTAAGCTAGCGAAAAAGCCACCACCTATAAAACAGAAATATGGCCACGAAGCAACGACTAGCATCTAGAGCAGCCCTGGTAGTTAAGCTTTCATCTGCTGACTGAAAGGCTGGTGATTCAATGGGAGAAGCATGTAGCTGTTTCCATAAATACTACAGCCTGGAATTCACTCTGGGGCACGAAATCTGTCCTAGACTATCCGAGTCAGAATTGACTCAACTATGATGGGAATTAGAACCCATTTCCTTAGTTCTCCTTTGGGCATTTTGAAACAAGTCAGAAAGAAGCCTAGAGAAGCTAGTTAGCCAAACAAGTTGGCAGATGTGGAAAAAAAAATTACAATCTTACCCCATAGCACACAAAAACTTTTTGTTAAGTTCCTATTTATTTACTTCAACTTTAGCAATTCCATTTTGGGTTCTTCGAGTAGGAGGGTGATTAATTGACGTGAAGCAGTGTTTTTCCTGGCACCGGCACCCAGTGAGGAAATTATATTATGAATTCTTTAATAACTTAGCATAATGAGATCATATAATAAATACATAATAATGTCTTTAGCTGGGAAATGGTACAATTTAGTGATTAAGAAAACGAACTTTTGAGCAAGATCAAACTGGGTTTCTATTGCAGTTGCTAGTTAATGCTGATGGTTAACCCCACATGTATAAAACTAACTCTGAGCCCTGTCCCTTCATTTATGAAGTGGACATCTCAGCACCAAGCACATACTGGCTGTGACTCCTATCATGCCCAATCATTTTTTTACCAGCATTTGTTTATTATTTGGGTGATATGCTTTGTATGTTTATTCCAATGCCTAGCTTTTCTCATAGAGATATGAGGCATAGGTGGGTAAATCTAAAAATAAAACATTTCGACAAAAACATAGAAATGTTGTATCAAAATGTCAAAATGTAAAAATCTTTAAGGGACTCAAATCTTGTCTCTTTTAAGTGAGTTTTAGGAACCAAAAGCAGTGTTCAGGGTGTAAGATCCGGGTGGTAGGGTAGATAAGATACAGTTTCCTAATGAAATTATTTTATTTTATTATAAATCATTTTATTGGTTCACTCAAAGCCCCTATACTAACCCATACGTCCATTGTACCAAGCACATTTGTACATATGTGGCCATCATTCTTTCCAAAACTCCTGTTTTCCACTTGAACCCTTGGTATTAGCACCTCTTTTTTGTCTCCCTCCCCAAACCTTTAAGCCTCTGACCCTTTCATAAGTTTTAAATTATTATCTTCATATCTTATACTGGCCACTCTCTCCTTTCACCCATGTTTCTGTTGTTCTCCCCTCCAGCCAGAGGAGGTGGGACTGGGAGAGGTGTCCATAATTATGATTGGCTCCCTCTTTCTCCCTCTTCTCTCCACACCTCCCTCCTACCCTCATGATATTGCTACTCTCATTATTGCTCCTGAAGGGTGTATTTATCTTGGAGTCTGTGTGTGGAGAGTTCTTCTGTATACTACTGCACATGCTCTGGCCTAGCCAGGATTGCCAGGTTAGAAGAAGAGCCAAAGCCCATCTGCAAGACAAAGAAATTCTCATACAATACCCCATGCTTCACTGTTGTAATGCCGGGGTTGGGGGTTGGAGGGGGAGAATGTTTGACACAAATTTCCTGGCCTTTTTATTGCCAAGGAAGTTTTTAATTTTAAAAGATCATTATTTTAAAAAGGACATGATATCCCTGAGTTCTTCAAAAAGATCTAAAAAGATGATCAACTTATAATAAAAACGAAAGCACACACAAAGAAAAGGGACTATAACCTTCTGACCTGACCTCGTTGCCTTGAATTTAACCAGCCCATCAGACCCCTTGAGAACCCCTGTTTTGATTAATCCTTGCTCCCCGAATCACATTGGTAGACCCACCTTGTAACCTCGGTTAAAATGCATTTGGTAAATGCATCTTCATTATGGTCTATCTTGTTTAAAAGACTGATGGAACAATCAACTCTTTGAACTAGCTTATCTCTGTGCAACATTTTTGTTGCACAAAACCCACTGAGTCCAAAGCATTGGGCCAGAAGCTTGCTGAGGCCGATACAGTCACTTCCAGGTACAAAACCATGTGTGACCCTAACTTCAGCAGCTATGAAACCATTGGTCCATCTACCATCTTCTGGTCATGTTTTGCACTTCATTCACAGTTCCTTTCTTAGTAAAGGTTGGCCGTCTCTTGGCTCATTGTTACACTGTATTAAAATATATATAACCTATGAAATTGTTGTTTGGGGATACTTCCAGCATCCCAACATAACTGATATGTAAACCAAAACAACAAACTTACTGCCATTGAGTCCATGGCAGTTCATCGTGAGCCCCCTGTGGGTGTTCAGTGCTGGAACTGTTGAAAAGAGAAGGTTATTACTTGCAAGTGTTTTACTATGTTGCATGTGTTGCCTCCATGCTTTTACTGAGATCACAAGTCAATTACCTCCATGCCATGCAATTCTATAAACATGAACTTGTGTATACTATTGATAGATATATTAATATACATTAAAATGAGTATGCTACTAGAGCAATTGGTGGTTTCAAATTGCTAGTTTGGGGGTTAGAAGTCTAATTGGTAACCCATTACATCAACTCACTGCCAAACTTATGGTATGAAATCTCAGGAACCTGTATTCATATCTTAATTTCCTGCTATTTTCTAACCTTTTTCCACCTCTGAGCCAACTTAAAAACCATGCTCATTCCCACCAGCAGGCATTCCCCCCACAAGGAGGAAATGTATAAATTTATGGAGAATCAAAGAAAACTTTTTAGACATTTAAAATAACTCCTTTTTTTTGCATTTTGAAAAATGATTTACATTCCACTGCCACAGTGCAGAAAAGTAAATGATATACATAAAATATATTTTTAGAAACTTTTATATTCTCTTTTCTTACTAATGTTTTGTTTTATTTTCATTTTGAAGAGCTGCACTAAACCTTTCTGGAAACAAAATTATCTTTGAGAATTTTTCTTTTATTTTTCTTTTATTTCTTTGAAAAATAACTTTAAAATGTAATGACCATTCTTTAACAAAGATCTAAACCCTGCTATCTCTGGTGTTTTCTTATTAAAGTATTTTTTTAAAAAAAATATTTCAATAATATCAAATTTTAGATGATTGAAGCCTCCATATATTTTTAGATAAAACTATCTACCTATCCATCACCTATTTATTTTTGTATAAAAACATTTATCTATCTTTAATCATTATAAAGCCATGCTGACATTTTCTTTGAGTTCATATTTTTAAAGGACGTGATTTGGTATGTTGTATTCATCTGAATACACTTTTAGCAAAATCACAAAATGTATACATTACATGACATTTCAATACTAAGAGTACTTGCCACTTTGGAAGATAATTCCGGAATGACAATGAAGGGATGTATGATCTTTAGTGTGGATTTACTGATAAGTAAGAAGAGATTGAGGTGGCAAGAATGGCAAAGGAATAAGAGACCTAGGCATATGTGGACTTGGGCGATTTCCTCACTTCTCATATCAATCTATGTAAGGTTGATAATAATGTATGGATGAATTCGTTGCCTACATTAGTAGTCAATTTAAATGCTAGCTAATATTTATTTGGCTGTTTCAAGAGGAATGCATAAAGTGCAATAAAATGGCCTATAGCTGCTTCATATTGTTAGCTCAAGCACTGAAATATCTGGGAATCTATTTCTCTTGCTCTGATTGTTCATTCCTTGTGTTTTTTAATTCAGTATTTCCTGAAAACTTAGCATTCTGCTGGAAATTGGGGTTATCGATGAGAAACAAAAGCCCTGATCTCTCTTGGAGGAGGCATAGACATAGATCACTAATAGAAACACACAAAACTTCAAGTTAACATCAAAATATCTTTAGGAAAACCTGTACTTTGATTTGAGGAAGTTAGGTGAAAATGTGTATTGTTATAAACTGAAGATACATTATTGAGGACTATATAAAATTTCCCTGTGCCCAGTGCAGACTCAGATATATGATGATTACAGAATGAATTAAAGGTAGGGAAGGGCACCATGAAGGATTGCAAAGCTATTCCAGAATATGGCTTGTTTAAAAGACAGGGAGACACAGGATGTTGTTGATACTTGAGGTACAGGAGATTTGGTACACCAGGGCAGGTCAGAAATGAACATGAGTTAGATGAATTAAGTGGAGTATATTTTTATTAGGATTCTTGTATTGTATCCCATAATAAAAAACAAACAAATAAAGTAGATCAAGTAGAAATGTGGAAGTAGGGATGTGATAACTCTGTCCTGTTGTCTGGAAGATTTGTACAGCAACTCTAAGGGAAGAAACTATTGGAGAGGTTGTTATATGACATCAAGAGGACATAACATTGATTGAATTACGTGAGAGTTTCAAGAAGTGAAAATTTCCCAATTTTTAAGGTAGGATTAACCGTATTTTCCAGACCATAAGACATGCCCAGTTTTTAGAGCAGGAAAACAAGAGAATAATATTCCGAACCAAATAGTACAAGTGTACTAAAACATTCTGGTGTGCCACACTTTCGGACCATAAAACACATTCCCACCTCCACCCCACCCCCCCCACTTTTGAGGGGGGGAAAAAAGTGTGTCTTATGGACTGATAATGACGGTACATTTAGTGACTAAATTAGATGAAAAATGGAGCGATGAGGTAAAGATTGTTTATCTCCTGTGAGCACTTCATCCTTCGTACACATTCTTCTTAAATAAACCTGAACAGACATTACCGTAAGGACAGTGCCTGGGTTGGCAAACGAGCCATGTGCGGCTCTTTCAGTGTGAATCATTGAAAACATTTGAAGCTCATTATTTCAGATCACGGCGATTTCATTTGTTTTCATCTGCTTGGAAAAGCATAGTTAAGTCTCTTGAGTGATTTCAAACTTGTTATGAGGGACAGGATTGACCTGTCAGTCTCAAGGGTGTGCCAACCCCTGGTAGAAGACATAGAAAAACAAATAACTCTGATTCTGCTGCTTAAGAAACTCACTGCTTGGGGTTTCTCCTGAGATTTTTGTTTTGCTGGTCGTTATGGTACATGATGCAGGCTTTCTTGATCTGAGGAGTTTGACTGAGTTTCCTCAAAATATCCCACCCTATCAGCGGGTTCATTGCAGTTCCTCTCTTCCAATCCTCCACCCCTTTTCTCCAAAACATTTGCTGTCAGTGGTTTGGAATGCTATGCTCTGTCTCTACTTAACTGAGGAAACGGAAAATTTGTGTTCAACTTTTCAAGAATAATATGTGACTGCATTAGGGCGAAACAGAAACATACTACCCCAAGATTTTTTTTATCATAGTTTCCTTTCGAATATTTGCAGATTCAAATTGAGTAGAGTGGATGTTAATTAGTTTGCAGATTTTTTAATTGTCTATAATCGGAAGCTAATTGGTGTTTTGCTTAAAGAATGAATTTAAGGAAATGTGATTTGAAAAGCGTAGTGTCGTTAATTGTGCTGATCTAAGTAGCAGAGGCTATTGATTGAGTGAAAGAAGCAGTTTTGGCTACTGAACTCCAGGTTCCGTTCTGGAAAACCAGAATTGGAGGATGGTAACAACAGAGACGTCATACAAGATCACTGTGAACAATTCTAAGTATACTTTTATATAAATTAGATAATTAATATATGTGACCTGAATTTTCATTTGGAGATTGGTAGATTTCTGATATGAGGTCATCTGGCAGATTGCAATTAAGGTAGGTACAGATGTGATGAAATGGAGGGGGATAGGCTAGTCAGAAAAGATTATAAGATAACATTATTGTGTTGGTATCATTTACTGATATAAAGTGCCAACATGTGATAAGAAAGAGGACTAGACATAATCAAGACTTTTACTATCATGTACCACAGGGAATTACTCTAAGAGGAGTCCAAGGATTTTAAAAGTAAGATAATTCTGAGCAGTGTAGGTCTGAAGGATAGCTAATAAATGGGTTCATGAAGGAATAAAGAAGATAGGATAGATATGAAGGTAAATAAAATGGCTTTGCAGGGTAAGAATTGTGTGAGTGAAGCTGACGCATGGGAAAAAGGTGATAGCTGCATCCATAGAACTAAACTTACTGCCCTCATGCAGGAAATTAGGAGAGAGAGGGGGGGGTACCTTGGAAACCTGCTGAAGAAGTGAGGAGTTTGGAGAAACCAAAAGCGACTGATGAACCAGTTAAACTATCGAGGCAGAGAGGGAAGAAAATACCCACCAGAAGATGCCATTCCATAGAGTAAAGAAATATTCTATTTGATTTTGTTTCCATTATTACTTTTTTAAGATAATTGAGAGGTGTGAACTATACT
>PVJH01016886.1:0-49333 GCA_004026705.1 Nesogale talazaci | reverse complement strand
TGGGTTTGGTATGACTTCCATATGACTGTCTGTACCTCAACTCATATAGAATGAGATACTATGCTGATTATACTTACATCATGGGACTCATGTGGTACCTGTCCTTTTGGGATTGGGTAGCATTGCTTAGCATAATTTCCTTCAACTCTTCTCAGTGTGCTTCATGTGATCTTGGGTGCTTTTTAGTGATGTGTAGTACTCCATTATGTATATGTGCCAGAGTTTACTAGTCCACTTGTCTATCGTTTGAAATTTAGGTTGTTTTCAATAGTTTGCAATTGTGAATTGTGTCACAAAAATTTTGTAGTGCAGAAGACTGGTTGTAGTTTACTTCTTACCTCTTCTGGGTATATATCCAATAGAAAGATAGCTGAGTTTTAAGGTAGCTAAATTTCCATTTGCTTTACATATCACAGATTGCTTTCCACAGAGGCTCTTCATGTCAACCTGCAGTGGAGGAGAGTTCCTATCTCGCCACATCACCTCCAACATCTATTACTCTCTGATATGGGTCTGTAGTTCTCTAGTCCTTGCCCTGTGTGGGTTTTAAGTTTTATGGCCTCATAGAATGATTTTGGGAGTTTGCCATCCTTTTCCACACTCTGGAATAATTCGTGCAGTATCAGTATCAACTCTTATGGGAAGTTAACAAATGTCATCCCCATAGACTCTCCCCAAACAGCTATGCTGCCTTAAAGTGATTTGGTTGATTTGGTCATCCTGTAGAGGCAGACATTCCCTGATTCTCTCCTCCCACTATGGTGCCCATCCCCTCTCATGTCTTCCTCCAACGCAGGTATTAGTTTTCCTCACCTATGAGCTTAGGGACTTTACTGTGATCACCATCCACATTGTGACCTATGTAACTCTTGAATATGCATGACTAGTAGGTACCTTTAAAAGCCCTATAAAACAGTAAAAATGCTCTTTCCTCTGGTCCTCCTTCCCTCTCCCTCCTTGCCCGTGACCTCACCCCCTCACTCCTTCTTCAGCAGCTCCACGTGGATTATCAAAAGAGTCTGAAGGGAGCATGCTACCATGAAATGTGTCTGTCTCCTTCATTTCAGGCTTTCTCCTATCTCATTCTCTATGACTTTACTATAATCTTTATATATTAAAGCCATACATTTCCACCTACGGGGCCCATGATTGTTTGTTAGGGGCTGGTTCCCTCACAAGCTTTTCCCTGAATTCTTGGTAGAAATTTCCTGTGAAGCATTCTGATCCAGGAGCTTCTTTTTATTGGTTGTCTTTTGGAAACATATCTATTTCTTTCTTTCCTGTGGGTCTGTTGAGGTTCTTGAACTTTAGCTGGGATAATTTAGGGAAGGATTGCTTTCCAAGTACTTTTCCATATCGTCCACATTATTGAGTTCATTAGCATACAGTCTTTCATAGTACATTGTGATTATCCTTTTGATGTCACTGGGGTCCATTTTGATTTCCCCTGTTTCACCCCCATCCTGGCTACTGCTATTTGCTCCTTCCTTCTCTTGGTTAAACTTTCCAGCAGTCTATTGATTCTTCTGATCCTTTCAATGAATCAGCTTCTTGTTGTATAGATTTTTTGCATTGTTCTCTTGTCTTCTCAGAGGTTTAACACTGTCTGATTTTTATTATTTCTTTTCTTTTTGCTATTGGAGAGGTTGTTCTGTTTACTTTTCTCATTGATGGAGGTTTTGTGATAGGGTATCAGTCATTAGTCTCTTCTTTTTTCATCTAAGCACTTATTGCTATCAAGCTATCTCTTACAATCACTTTTACAGTATTCCATAGGTTTTGATACATTGCATTCTCATTTTCATTAAATTCTAGAAACTTTCAAAACTTCTCTCTAACCTGGGCCATTACCCATTTGTGTTGCAGAAAATTGTTATCCATCATTCAATTGTTTGCCTTTGTCTTTCTGGTTGTCCTTTTATTGATCTCCAGCTTTATGGCACGGTAAACCAAGAAGAATTTCTGAGTAATCTCTGACTTGATTTGTGCCCCAACATATGGTTTACTTTAGAAAATGAGCTAATTGCACTTGAAAAGAATGCGATTTTTTTTGCATTTGCTTGGAAAGCACTTTATATTTCTATCAGATCCAGTTGCCTAGTTGTAGAGTTTAGCTCTGCAGTCTCTTTGCTGAGCTTCTTTCCCAGCAGTCTTTCTAATATAGCCATATATTAAAATTATCTACTATGATTGTTGAATCTGTGATTTCTTTTTTCATCTTTTGGATAGTTTGTTTGATGAATTTCATGGGTCTCTTGTTAGGCTTGCATATATTTATTATGATCACTCGTTTACTGATCCTTTGAGCATTATATAGTGCTCCTCTTTGTCTCATTATGGTGCACACCTTGAGGTCAATTTTGTTGGAGATTAGGATTGCAATCTCTGCTCTTTTTAAGTTACCATGTTCCTGGTATGTTTTCTGCTAGCCTTTCATTCTTAGTCTAATTTTGTCTGCAGTTGCAGTTGCCCCCACCAGTGCCCAGCATCCCACCTAATTTTAGCACAAAAACTGCATTAAAATGTGCTGAAAACTTGGCTTATACATGAGTATGTATGGTAATTGATGTCCCCTCTGCTTCCTGTATAGCATATGATTCTTTTTTATTAAGGTGGGGAAGTTTGCTTCCAGAAATCCCCTTGATAATTTAGCTGTTGAGCTCTTCATTGTGTCTTGTTCTGGTAGACCAATTATTTGAATATTGTTCTTCTTCATAGCATCTGTCATTTATCTCAGGTTTCCTTCTGCCTCTTTGATTATCTTGTTTGACTGACTTTCCCATTTTTTGAAGTATGCCAGATTGTCCTCAAGATCACTGATATGATTCTCTGCCTCCTCTAGTCTGTCCGTGAGATCTATGATCTTGCGTTTAGCTTCTGTTACCTTGTCCATTTAGTTCCTGTATTTCCCTTTGGTTCTTGGATTTCATTTCTTCTATTGTGAACTTCATTCCCTCTATTGTGGATGTTGTGCCTCTATCATTGTGTCCTTATTCTGCATTGTTTCCCTTATATCCTGTGTTACTCCAAGCAGTCTTCTGAAAATTTCTTTTCATGGCATATCCATGTCCCTTTCTTACATGGACATCATTAGTTTCACTGTTGTGTTTGTTTTTCTTGTTTTCTTGAGGGTGTTGTGGTATTCTGCTATTTGCATATCATTTTGGAAGAACTGAGCTCCACGTTTCTGGGAGACCAAGGGGTCCTGATGTCTTTCTATATGTGAATAGCAAGAATGTTTTTGAGGACTGTCTGTGACCTATTATGGTAGTGGGTTGAACTATGTTGGCAGGGTATTGTGATGACTCAGTGACTGATGGCATTTGGAGGCCTCAGAAACTGGCCTGAGACTGGTGACTTCAGGTATGTCTCTGAGTCAAGTTGGGCCAGGTCTGAAACTTGACCATTGTTCTGGTCTGGACTGTCAGGCTACCATTAGGATTTTCAACCTTTTAAATAAAAGGCACCAAACAGAAGACAATGGAGGGTGAGGCTGCCATGGGAGGGGATGCTGAGTAAAGGCTGGGACAGCCCCATGGCCATTGGTGCAGGTGCCGGGATACCAAGGGGAAAATCTGCAGGTGGAAGTGCTAGGCAAATGCACGGTGGGAGTGCCCCTGTTGCTGAGGGAGGGGTTTTGCTTGACAGTAGGGAAGGCCCCACTGCCACAGGATTGCGGTGCTAGGCACTGGTGGGGGCAACTGCTACTGCTGCAGGTGGGAGTCATCCTGTGGGTGCTGAACAGGTCACTGCAGCTGCGGTCAGGAGATACTGTGCAGGCTTTTATAGGATGCTGCTGTTGCAGATGGGGGGAGCAGAGGAACCACCACTGCTACAGAGATGGGGGGAGTATCATGTGATGGTGGGGAGAAATGTCACAGTTGCAGGTAATTAGCCTTACTGCATGCAGACTTCAGGCAAGGTTTAGCCATGGCCTCTCGGGCCACCGGTGGATTACTGGGCTCACTACCACATAGGGAGACCAGAACTTGAGGGGTAGCAGTTCATGGTAGTGTCTCAGGCAAACTGTCGGCATATGAGGGTACTACTATTGCTGTCAGAGGACTCAATATAGCTGCTGGCTACCTCTGGGTGTGGCAATAAGACCACAGGGGACAATCAGTGGGTGGTGGCTACATTGGGGTCTGAAATAGTGTGGTCAGCTTGGACTAGGGAGTACCAGCAACCAGTTCACTGATCTCCAGAGTTCTGGAACGAGGATAGTTATTGGGGAAGGTTGCCTTTCAGACCATGGTTGTACTCCAGCATGTTGTATAGGAGTCTTTTCACTTATGCAAATTCCCATATTCATCCTCTTAGATACTGTGCACACTGATCTTTACGAAGCTCCCAAAGTGGGCTGCTTACCTGGGCACCATCTTGCCCTTACCTCTGGTGACTTCTATTTCTTTTTTTTCTTGATGGTCATGAGATTCCTTTTTTAATTTCTAAGATTGCTCACGTTTATACCCAGTGTAGGGGCAAAAGTGATCAATCCTTGAATTAGAGTTGTATATGCTTTATTCATATTTTTATGCTCCTGCCTAGTCACTGGGGCAAGCTACAAAGAGTTTGGGTACAAGAGTCATTCTAATCAATTTCACTTCACCAAAAAATCAAAGAAACATGAAAAGGGATAATCCAAAGAAAAAAATGGACCAAGTGATCCCCAACATCTATGACCCTGTTATCAGGGAAACTAGATGACACCTGGCAACTACTGCCAACTGCTCTGACAGGGATGGCAAGAGGAGGTTCTCGATAGAATGGGGAAAGCAGTGTGAAAAAGAACGGACAATAATAAAAGTGATCAGGCTAACTGGTCTGATAGAGACTAGCATCACTTTGATTATATGACCTATAGATGCACTTGAAGCTTGGAACTAAACTTACTCCCATGGTTCAACTTTCAGCCAAATACCAGACAGGCCTATTGGGAGAACAATCACATCAGGGAGTATGAGCTTCTAAATGTAAGCAACTATGTGAGATCAAAAGAGAAGCATCTAAATTAAATCAGGTATCAATTTCAAAAGACAGGAAGTAGAAAAAAAGATCAAATGGATACCGCAAACATAAAGAAGACAAAAAGAGTAGTATATATTGTAGAGATTGCAATCAAATTGTGTGTGAATTGCAAATGAATTGCAAGTCAAAATGTGTATGAATTATTAAGTGGAAAACGATTTTGTTCTCTAAGATTTTACCTGAATTATAATAAAAAGTTAAAAATAAGAATTACTAAATCCCAATTTTTATCTTTAAAAATATTGTGAACCTTTTCTGGTAACATGCTTTCTAAAATTATGTTTTCTTGATTCATTTTTATGCAATGTTCAAACTTATGCTTCAAAGAATTAATTCACTTAAAACACACTAATGGTTTAACACAAATATCTGTTTTATAGTTGAAGTGCAATAAAAATTGGTGATGTCAATTTAAATTTCAGGTGATAATTGCTTAAATGAATAGAAAGTTGTTGATCCTTCAGCACTGAATTTCCACTTTAATGGGGGAGATAATTAAGCAGCACTGGCTGAAATTCCAGTGGACAAATATCTATTGACGAGGTGGGAGTAACTAAAAGAATAGCTAAAATCTGAACTCAACATTGTATGGGTGGTATGTAGACTTAAGAAAAGTTTTTTGGAGATGTTGCTTGGCCTGATGCTTTGAAGTATTCCAGTGTAAGCAAAATTTTTTTCTACTGGAGTTCCAGTTCATTTCAAACAAAATATGTTAAAACATTTCTCTGCAACCAGTGTATAGCTGTAGACAAGTTCTTTCAGTAATACATTTATCTTACCCTCACTAGCATGCCTTCCAAAAATAAGGTAATTTTGTGCTATGACAAAAAAAAAAACCAGGGGAGAGCTAATAACAGAACTCAAGTGGATATCTTCCCAAACCATTTATCAGCAAGTTTCTTGGAATGCTGCTGTACCTTAAATAACACATTTTTAGATGGATGAAGTGTTTAAGAAAAGTTCAGGAAAACCTAAAAGATGATTCAAAAGAGGGAGACCATCACACTCTATGAATGAAGAAGTGATTAAATTCCAGAAACTAGTGGAAGACAACTTGATTTATCAAGTAAAGTTGTACTCTCATGTGGATCTACATTTTCAATTTCAAATAAACATCTTGTCTTTAGCACCTTTTTAGCTCTGTGGCTTCCGATACCATGCCATAAAGATCAGCTAGCTCAAAATAATCAATCTACTAGTCTTGTAAGCAACATTTAAACAAATAATAATGATTTTATAAAATGAATCTGGTAACTGGTGACAAGTTTCAGATTTGCCAATACAATTTAGAGAGCAAGATCCAATTAGACCCATAGCCTCCAAAGGGATCTGCTGGTTGAATTAAATTAAAGGTAGAGAGATAATCTCAGAATGTTATGGGAAGTGTTTCATTGGACTCCAATGGGGGTAATCTTAATGGATTCTCTTGAAGATAAACGATCACAAAGGCTGCTTTTTCTTTCTCAAACTCAAAGATCATTGAAAAAGAACAAGCTTTAAGTCACTCCAATATGTTCAAACTGTGATTTTGATATAGTACAAAGCCAAGATTGCAGAATTCTTTTAAAAAAATAATTTTATTGGGGTCTCTTACAGCTCTTATAACATTCAATACATCATTTGTATGAAGCATATTTGTACATATGTTCCCATCTTCATTTCCAAATGTTTTCTACTTGACCCTTGGAATAAGCTCCTCTTTTTCCCTCCTTTTTTTTTTTTTTTTACAAATCATTTTATTGGGGGTGCATACAACTCCTATCATGATCAATACATATATCAATTGTATGTAGACCACATTTGCACATCATCACTTGTTGTCATCATCACTCTCAAAACATTCTCCCTTCACTTAGGCCCCCCAGTACCAGCTCCTAGTATTTCCCCTCCCTCCCCACACCCCTCACCCATGAACCCTTAATAATTTACAAATTGTTATTACTTTTTTGGATTGTATGCTGTTCCATGTGTCCCTTTTCTCACTCCCCTCTTGTCTGTACCCCAGAGAGAAAGATATATGTAGATCTCTGAAATTGGTTCTCCCTTTCTATTCCACCATCCCTCCACCCTCCCAGTATCACCACTCTCACCACTTCCACCACTAGTCCTGAGGGAACATCTATCCTAAATTCCCCATATTTCTGACCCAGTGTGCATCTCCTGTTCTAGCTGGATTTTTCTGGTAGAATTGGGAGCATGATAGTGGGTGGGAGGAAGCAGTTGAGAACTAGAGGAAAGTTACATATTTCATTGCTACTACATTGTACTTTAACTGGCTCATCTTCTTCCTGCAACCCCTCTGTAAGATGACGTCGCTTCACCTATTGATGGGTTTTGGGTCCCCAATCTGTACTCCCCTTCATTTATAATGATATAATTTTAGTTCTTTGATGCCTGACACTGGATCCCTTCAACATCTCATGGTCACACAAGCTGGTATGCTTCTTCCATGTGGGCTTTGTTGCTTCTGAGCTGGATGGCCGTTTGTTTACTCAAGTTTTTAAGACCCCACACGCTATATCTTTTGATAGCCAGGCACCATCAGCTTTCTTCACCACCTTTGCTTATGCACACATTTGTCTTCAGTGATTGTGTCAGGAAGGTGAGCATCGTGGAATGTGAATTTAATAGGACAAAATGTTCTTGCACTGAGGAAGTACTTGAGAGGAGGTCCAATGACCATCTACTGTCCTACTCCTAAGCTATAAGTATATGCTCATTGATCTATTTCCCCATCATCACATATAAATATATCCACCTATGTACATGATTGTCTTTAAACCTCTATAAATGCCCTTTACCCCCCAGTTCTTTCCTCTGTTTCCTTTTACTTTCCTCTTGTCCCACTATCATGCTCAGCCTCCTCTTGGATTTCAGTATATTCTCTTTGTTACATTACTTTTGGTTAAACTCCTCTCACCCACCTTGTCACTCATTTCCCGAAAGGGTTTGAAGGATAGAAGCACAGTCTTCAAAAGTGCATAGACCTGGATGGAAAATATTTCAAAGAACAATAATTTCTCACTTATTTTAAGGTTCTACAAAATAATTTAAAAGTGATCATATTTTGCTTACTCTGCTGAATGTGCTCCAGGCACAATGCACAGGAGATAAGACAGAGCTTGTGGGCATGCCCCCAGAGGGGTACAGCAGCATAGGGTACCCAACGTCATTGAAAAGGAAGGCAGTGGCCCGACCATGACAAGCTATCTCTAGGTTATTTGAACTTAACATTGAAGTGTTTCTGTGAACAGATGAAATGACTACATTTGCATTTTCGTAAGAAGAATTTACCTATTGTAGGAGGGATGATCCCTGTCGTTACAATGTTACTGTGGTCTTGTCGTGTGTCAGTTTCAGCTCAGAGCAACCTCATGCAACAGAAGCAAACACTGCCCAGGGATGTGCCATCCTCACCTTGTTCTCATGTTTCAGACCAGAGATTGGTCTCTTCTCATCAATAACACGTCCCAGATGCATGATCTATATTCTCTCCATCATTGCCTCTAAGGAGAATTCTGGCTATCCTCTTTTCAAGAGAGTTTTTGGATCTTTTGACTATCCATGATACTTTCAATATTCTTCACCAGCCTCATCATTCAAATACATCAGTTCTTCTTTGGTCTTCCCTTCATATATATATATATATATACATACATATATATATAGTGACTGAAATTACCAAGGCTTGATTTACTATGATGGGAATGAAACAGTTAAGAGGAATAGCATAGCATTCATCATCAAAAAAACCCAATTCATTATTTATCTTGAGATATAATACTATCTGTGTTGGGTTATATGTATCGGCAGTCAAGGAAATGCAATTGATACATGTTTATGCACCAACAATGAAAGCTAGTGATGCAGAAGTGAAAGAACTTGACCAGTGTCTTCAGTCCGAAATTGATCAAACATGCAACTAAGATGCCTTGATAATGATTGGCGATTGGAATGCAAAAGTCAGAAACAAAGAGGAAGGTCTAGTAGTTGGAAAATGAGTTTGGCGAAAGAAACAAAGCTGGAGATCACATGGTAGAATTTTGTAAGACCAATGACTTGTTCATAGCAAGTAATTTTTTCAACAGCACAGATGGCGACTGTACCCAGGGACTTCTCCAGATGGAATCCAGAGAAATCAAATTGACTCCATCTCTGGAAAGAGATGGTGGAGAAACTCAGTATTAGCAGCTAACAGCAGATCAGATACTGACTGTTGAACCGAACATCAATTTCATATATGTAAATTCAGGTAGATGTTGAACAAAATTAAAACAAGCCAAAGAGAGGCACAACACAACCTTGACTCTATCCTACCTAAATTCTGAGAGCATGTCAAGACCAAATTTGACTTATGGAGCACTAATGTCAGAGACCTGATGAGCTGTGGGATGGCATCAAGAACCTCTTCACAGTCAGGGTGGTTTTACTAAATGCTTCCTGTAGTCAGGAATCACCAAGGAGCCCTACAAATGAAGGACAGAACTATCCATCTTTGAACAAAGGCCTGTGAGGTACTTCGAAAAAGTCACCCTTTAAAGATACCATGAAGTGCAATTCTTTTCTGAAATCTAAGAGATTAAATCAGAAGCAAATTCATCACAACCGGTTTGATGTTTCATTTCTACTACATACCAGGCACTGGTATTTCATGTAAACCTTAAAGTAATAGAAACATATTTTGCATGCTAGACAGAAGGATCTGAATGGTTAAACTACTTGTCTGGTGGTATATTGGTTATGTATTGACCTGCTAACTGCAAGATTAGCGGTTCAAAACCACCATGCAGCTCTGCTGGAGAAAGACAGGGCTCTATATTCTCACAAACTCACCGGGACAGTGCTCCCCTTTCATATAGGGTAACTGTGCAGAATTTATTTCATTAGACCGATACAATACAATGGCTGAAATGGAAGATGAATTAAGGCACACTCCAGAATGTCATGGAATATAGAGAGCTTGTATGGTAATATGAGAATATACTGTCAACATGCAGAACATGAAGCCTCGTGGAAAGAGTAAAAAGGATATCCTCTTAGGGGAAGAAAGACAAGAGCTGCTTATAGTTTGCAGGAGACTAGAGAATAATGTAGGAGAGATGAATATAGGATTTTCTGAGCCTACATTTCATCTTGGCGGTAACAATATCATTATTATTACCAATAGCATTATGATACTGTCTAATACAAATTGAAACCCTTTTTTTTTGGTTTTTTTTTGGGGGGGGCGGAGGGCGGGGGGCGGGGGGCATCACTGCCCTCTGATAGGAGTGGGAGGCCCAGCCTTGCTCCTGGAGAACTCCTGCTGGGTTTGAACCGCCAAGCTAGTGGGCCACAGTCCTGCACTCAACCACTATGCCACCGGAGCTCAGTCCTTAGTTTGTGCATAAAGTATACCATTATTTTTTCTGATCAATCGATGTTGAGTTTGGAAATTAGAGACACTTTGGGAAGAGTGCCTCAATATTCATATATATGACAAAAAAAACCCAACCCCACCCTTTCACTCCCATATTGATTGATGTCAACTCATAACAACTCCAGAGGACAAGTTGGACTTCCCCATGAGAGTTTCTGACATTATGGTTGTTAACAGGAATAGGAAGCTGCAGAACGGCTGGCCTTTCTTCCATTGAGCGGTCACTTCGAACTGTCAACCTTGGGAATCTCAGCCCAATTTGTATCCTCTAAGCCACCAGAGCTCCTGTTGGCACACCTGGAGGTGCTGTAACATTTGCATATCCTTAAGAACATTGGAAATTGTAATGAATATCTTCCGAGGGAGTGGCAATTAAAATACATACAATTTTTCAATGCTCAATGATGCAGAGAACCAAGTGGCTATTTTGGTATATCCATGACATTTAAAAGCCTACTTAGTGCACTAAGGTACATATTTAAAAATCCTGTGATAAGAGTTTATTTACTGAGGAGAGAAAACACACTGAAGTATCAAAGAGCGGTCATATAAAATGATGACAACTTTAAAGCTGGTAATACTAAGGTGAAGAGCACAGAAAGTTTCTTTAGAAGAGCTGGAATAAGGTTAACAGGCTCAAGATAAGGACATGGCTTGAATATTCTATAGCAGTTAAAGTGCAGCTTCCCTTTTTTGTAAAGTGCTTTAATTTTATTGTAAGGGGTATTGCTTAATTGATGTGATCCATCAAACTGGGTTAGAAAAGCGTTTTGTTCGGCACACAATTCCTTTGGGTTAATGTTTCTTGCGGGGACATTTGGTGGTATTGCTTTAACTAAAGTTGTTTGTAACTCTGGGGAATAGTCTTGGTATATTTAGATCAATCAATGCTTTTTCCTCAGCACGTTGCTGTAAATTGCTTTATGGGAACCAAAGGAAGCCAGATGGAAAGAGGAAATAAGCAGATGAAGCACCACATGGACAGATTGTGAGCATGACCCAAGGCCCTGTGTGACCAAAAGAATGAGTTCCAGTTGAAGGCTTACCACCCAGACTGCCTCTTGGGGGGGATCATTCAGTCTGGGGAATGGCACTCATTACCTGTGAGGCATGCATGTTAGACTGCAAGCAGCCACTAGACCTCGAGGCAGGAGCTGGGAACCAGAATTTTATTTGCAGATTTTTAAAAAAAGTATTGGAATGGTTTTTGGATACAGAAATGACAAATCAGACTTTTTCATCATATGCCAACTTGTATAGAATCACTCGGTCTCATTGCTCTCAATTGCCTCTGAACACAAATGTTATCTAATTAAAGAATGTTAGAATGAATCATTTACTGCATTGTATCTCGTGTGTTGTTACTTAACTGACTTTTGGTTTCAATTCATATTTTAAAAAACCTTGGTTTTTTTTTTTTATGTTTCTCAAAACAGATGACAAGTTTTAAGGGCAAGAATCAGGACTTACATGTTTCTTTCAGAGTCCAAAGCTTCTAGATATTGGCTTCTGGGGACCCGAGGTGGTTGTTCTTGAAGTTTAGGAGCCCTGCTTACTGAAAAGCCAGGGACTCAAAACCGTCAGTGCAGAAAAGATGTGGGGGAAAGGAAGCAATGGGTTTCTGTAAAGATCATAACTTCAGAAACGCTATGAGGCAATTCTACTCTGCCCTACAGAGCCATTACTATCTGGAATTGACTATAGGGCAGCAATTATACGTCCTCAAAAACTGGAACTCAAATACTGGCAAGAAAAACTTTCAAACAAGTCAAATTCCATTTAAAACATGATAGAATTGCACCTGTAGATTCTCAGTTGAAGCTTTTGAAGGGTTAGATGTGAGAATTCTGAGCTAGATGTTATACTATACAATAGCATATTAATACATGTACAAGACACTGTGATGACACTTGAAATTGTTCAAAGTTTGGGTCTTGATCGCATGCATACTAGACAGATTACTCAAAATCTCAATGGGGCATTTCTTACTTAATCAGCCTTTGGGGGATTTTCATCAGTGAATTTAGCATGCTTCTGATCTTTGCAATGCAAATAACTTAACTAAAACAGTATCTCTTTAAGCCACTTATATAAAAGTAGTGCTCTGGGGAAAGGATATTGCAGGTAGAGGTAGGACCATCAGCTTTCCTTGAACTACAGAAACTCAATACTACAAGATAATGTTAAACACTATTTATAGGAGAAGAACTGAAGCCTAAGAGGAAAAAGGTGTTTTTCATTTTCCTTCTCTGTTAAGCAAGCGCCCCTTTCTCTAGCATTAGAAGTTTCAGTTTGGTCTAGAGTAGTGTGTTAGTCTGGATTGACTAGAGAAACAAATTCATAGACACTCATATGAGTTTTATCTAAAGAGTAATTATATATTAAGTAAACATCCCAGCCTACTTCAGATCAAATCCATAAGTCTGATATTGCCCCATATATCCAATACCAGTTAATAAATTGCTCAAGACTCATGCAACATAAGCAATGATGCTGAAGGCAGGAATATTACAGGACAGGTGATAGAAAGTCAAGTCTTGTGGATCCAGTGGTGATGGAAGTATCTTAGCATGGAGTGGGTCTCCACATGACTTCTCTAGCTTCAGGACTCTCGTTCCCTCAGCATAGCTCCATGTGGCTTGTCAACAGAAATGTCTAGCAGTGAGACTGTGTGTCCCACCTCCCAGGAGGAAAGCAGGCATTCCCAGAATCCTCAGTAGAAGGCCATGCTCACACAGAGGTCTTATTGGCTATGACCTGATTGACAGGCTAGATTCCACCCCTTCACTCAAGTTGACAGTGGATTATGTAATTGCCACAAGTATCATGGGGTATCAGTTGTTCACACACCCCTGATCCCTGCCGCCAAACAACAACATCAACAACAACAACAACAACAACACACAACCCTGAGCAAACTCACTGCCAGTGAGTCAATTTCAACTTAGCAGTTCTATGGAATGTCAGGACTTTCTTAGAAGTTTTTCCTGATTAGAGAAAGGTAATGATGCCTGTGATCAAAATATCTTGGCCCATCTGTATTGCCTGGTCTTTTGTGGATTTAGGATGCTTCTTGATTTAGATATGGCCGATGCCAGCCATAGTATTTTCCATTGCTTCACATGTATGTGAACGTTGGACATTGAGTGAAGAAGATTGAAGAAGAATTGACGCACTCCAATTGTGGTGCTGGAGGAGAATATTGACAGAACCATGACCTGGCAAAGGACAAATCAATCTGTTTTGAAAGAAGTCAGGCCAGAATGCCCTTAAAGGCAAGGTTCATACATCTGTAAGACTTCATCTTACATATTTTGGACACATTGTCAGTAGAGACTAGTCCCTGGAGAAAGACATCATGCTTGGCAAAGTTGAAGGACAGCGAAAAAATAGGAAGGCTCTCTGCAGGGTGAATTGTCCCAGTGGCTGCCACAATGAGCAGGAACAATTGGGAAGTCAGTACAGGATCATGCAGTGTTTTATTCTGTTTTGCATCAATTCGCTATAGGTTGGAATTGATTTGATGGCACTTTACAGAAACGCATATGTAAATAATTCACTGTCAAATTTCATTTATCTTTGTGAATAACTGTCACCATCGAATTCATTCCTTTTGTCTATTTGGACGCTGTACCTCAGACTGTGAGAAGTCTGAAGGCCAGTATAAACTCATGGAAAGGGAGGTGGAGTGTTATTCTATAGGAGCTAACTGGTGTGAACTCAGTATCACATCATTCATGGACTATTAGTATTGACAACTTGAGTTGAAGAAAATTGGGAAACTGTGGTCCCAATAAAATCAATGACAGTTTCAAGTTTTGGGTGTGTGTGATGGAAGATTTATGACGTGTCTTAAGTTAAATTACTCTGACTTTCTGATGACGCTAACTCATACTGTAAGGAGATGGCTCATACACATGCTCATCAATGTGTTTTAATATGCGCTTCAACACTCGTTAATACCAGTGTTGTGAAGTCAGGACCCTGTTATATCAACATTTTTATGTCTCGTCTTTGGAAGAAGATAGCCAAGCCTTCCTTCTGAAGTGGACTTAAATCATCAACTTTTTTCTTAGAGCCAAGTCGTGTAATTGTTTGCATCATCCAAAGATTCCTAGAAAGTATTGTGTGGTGGGAAATCAAAGGGTGATGATTAAGTTGTGACCACAGAACTGTTGGACTGTGAACTGCAGAGTCAGCAGCTCTGATCACTGTCTGCTCCAATGGAGAAAGATAAGGCTTTCTACTCCGGTCAAAAGTTGTCGTCTAGGAAATCCACAGGGGCTGCTGCCCTCGCCTGTCTTATTGGGCTGCTATGAGTTGGCTTTGACTCTATGATAATGAATTTTGAATTTTGACAGAACATTGAGAGAGATTTTGTTTACCGGGCATTTGTGCAACAGTTTCTGAGTGCCAGGTGGTGTAGGAGATCCTTGAGACAACAGGCAAAGGAGAGCTCTGGCCAGTGGGGTCTATAGATGATACACAGGTACATTTGATACAGTGAGAGACTGTGATTTAATGAGACCCGTTTTATATTATAGAAATACACTAGGAGCACATTTCCTGAGTAAATAAATCTAAGGAACACACTAGTCAAGGTTTGGGGTGTGATATAGGAAAAATAGTAGAACATTTATTTCTCTCATCAAACAGTATCATATATACTTGTTAAAAGGCAGTATCTTTTGAAGGAATTATCTTAACATTTAATATATATTATATTCCTTTCACTCTTGGTAAGCATTATTCATAACACACACACATTCTTCAGAAAGTTATGGGAAAATTGGGTGAAAAGATAATAAAACTTTTCCAAATACATTTTGAAGCCCTCTGCTGTGCGATGTGTGCAGGTATGCTTTCAATATATATACAATATGTGTGCATTCTTGCAGTACACTCACACAGCATGGTTTTCTTCATGAATGCATAAAATACGAATGATCATTTATTAGTAGGAACACAATGAATACTTTCCTCTTCTGCCGTAAGACAGCTTAAGGATCGCTTGGAGAGACTTAGTTACTGCCATGGTCATTCACATTCAATGTGAAATTGAAATAGCTTACGGTTGAACCTTTTCTGGTTCATAAATATGATGATTGAGTCTTCACACGTCTGTGTAATATGTGCCTCCCTTAATCCTTGTTATGACTCTGCACATTACCCATCTGACACACATGCCCACACCCACACCCACAAAATAACTTACTGTAGAATAAAGAGAAGTAAAAAGCAAGCCAAAAAACCCCTTTACATTGCTCAAAGTCATAGGTTGACATTAGTTTTATATCATTGTTATATTTCAAATATCAATTGCAAACACATTTCATATTTTCTATTAATATTATCAGTGATTCACTAGACATGCATTTTACATGAAGAAAATAATAAAAACAAAGCCTATGGATAAAGAAGAGCCAGGCCAGAGTGCAAGAGGAAAGCAACATTTGTACATATTAAACAATGATCAATTTCACTCCTAATCCAATTGAATGGAATTTTCTACTTCAGCCACAATATTATTGCAAAGTCAGCCTGGATTATTTATTTGGGCTGTTTTGACTATGATATCTCACTGGTTGCCAAGTTAATGTTAACACAGACTGCGCTTTTAAACTAACTTAGCTGGATGCATACTCTTGGTCGGAATTACTTTTAAAGTTCTGTCACCAGTTTTTTCTTATAACCTCATGCCAACTTTCAAGTTCATTGGGCAGCCTGATTGCCAAGTCCATGTTGCCATGGCATGGCCATCACAGATGACTAATTTAGGGCATGAGATGACAGTTGGCATCTGCCCACAGATGCAGAAAGCCAGGAAAGACTTCTGATTTAAAGAGAAGGTTCGTTCCAGATGGATGGTAATTACTTTGAAAGTTGAGACCCTTCACAACAGGAATATTTTAACTCTTGAGGAGCTGATACTAGGGGCTCAAGTAGAAGGCAAATGTTTTGAGAATACTGATGGGAACAAATGTACAAATGTGTTTGACACGATGGATGGATGGATGTATGGATTGTGATAACAGTTGTATGAGCCCCCCAATAAAATGATTTTTAAAAGTGATGTTATTAAGCATAATTCTTCTGGGAAATAACTTGAAGTGAGTTGTTCTTTGGTTTTTCTCCAAATATCAGTTCCCTGAACCCTCATTTTCCTAGAAATTTAACAAGGAACAAATATCATTTCCCTTGAGATTTATTTAGAAGCTACTGTTGATGTTGTGCATGAGCTTGAAAATTATTCCAGAGAAAATCCCTCAGTGTGTGTATTGTGAGGCAGCAATTCATTTTACTGGAGGTCTTGGGAGAACCAGTGAGGATTAAGTTTCATTTGTCAAAAGTCTACCAATTATGTGAGGGAAAAGTCATGAGGCTAGTCAAATATCACAAAGATATTTTTTTCTCCAGTCTTCACGTAAATTCTTTCCTGAAACCCATTTCCCTTCATTTTCTGGTGTTTTCAATTTTTATGGCCATGGTTCTATGAAAATGAAAGGAACCATTTGTTTTTGAAGATCTAGATAATCTTTGCTATCCCCCAGGTCCAGTCTAGCATTTGTGCAATTAAGGCAAGAGAACAGGTGGATATATAAGGGGTCTCATCTCGCAGAATGGACTTTTCCTCCACACTCTTTGGAACCCATATATATTATAAATACTTAAAATTAGGTACATAACATTTCAAACCTATCAAAATCTAAACATTAATTTAATTTAAATAATATTTTGATGCCTTGAATTCATTTAAATATCTTATTAAATTCATTGGCTATTTTCAGTCTATTTGTAATTCCACTCAGTGCCCTTATAGCTGTTAATGGAAAAAAATTGGTACATCACCTTAAACAAGTATGTATAGACATATGAACAATATGTGTTTCTGTGGCAGTTATGTACTTTGATGTCAATTTCATGATTGGGAGTGTAGGGGTAGAGTCTATCCAGTCATTCCGGAGATAGCCTATGAAATTTCTGTGTGGGCATGACTTTCTCTTGATAATTCTGGGAAATTTGGTTGAATTTCTTCCCTGGAGGTGAGAGACTCAGACTTAGTCTTTTGGAGATGCTCTACTGATAAGACACAAGGTGATTCCTTGGGAGACATTGCAACATGTTGATAGACCCTGAGTCCTGGAAACTCAAGGAGCCATGGGGAGACTCCAGACAGTGCTCAGATGCTTGAGAAGTCACAGAGAGGCCACTGCCAGTGCTGAGATGCTTCTCCCACCAGTGGATACACAAGATTCTGCACCCACTGACCTGTGATTGTCCTGGTATCATTGCATGTGTCTTGTGAATCAGAGGAAGACTTTATAGACTGGTATCAGACATATGGACTAATATCAGACTTATTGATTTGGACTGGATTGGGCTGGGATGCTTGCTCAATGTTCCACTCCTCTTGCATAGAAACCTCTTCCTTATATACATATGTGTACTTATGAATTTTTTTCTCTAGTCTACCCAGACTAGGTATGTATCATAGTGACATACCTTCATTATCTTGAAGGCCTTTGCCTTTTTCTGAGTGATTTAAAATAGGAGATGAGAAGCATTCCTTTGGAACCTGAAGAGTAAACACCATATCCCAGGTGAATGCAATGCCTAGATATTACTTAACAAATTGCCATTATGCATGTTTTCGATCTATGGGTCCTTTCTAGCACAGGCCACCACCTGCTTGCCAGTTTTTAAGTGGAAGTTATAGCACCAGATTTTAAATCCCAGCCGAGTCCCTCCTGGTTGATAGCTTTCAGAGTCAGATTAGGGAAAATGGCCTGAAAATCTAAATGTCAACCATGGAAACCTTATGGATCACAGACCACTTCTCAATATAGTTCTGGAATAATGGACCATATGTTGGAGGTACTATATAACAGGTGAAACAGTGAACTCAATCATACTGATGATCAAGCAGGTGGTACCCTGAGTAAGGGTTTGCTCTGTTATGTGTGATCTTGACGTGATTTGTAGCTGACTCAGTGGCAACTAACAATGAATATGTGAGAACTAAGAAAGGACCCCTCTTGCCCAGGACCTGGGACCATGCACAATATCGCCTCTTCTGTGCCGCCTCTGCAGCAGCTCTTTTTGAAACCTCAGCTTCTCTGCAGATATTGATATTGAGCTTTTCCTTAAAATCATCTTTAATGAAGAAATCTATCCAATGTCTTTCAGGACATGGGCAATGACATCACTTCTTCTACATTTACTCATCGTCTTTCTTATTACTAGATTTAGCAGGGATATGATTCTCTTCATTCATTACGGCGCTTTTGTGCACTGCCCTCCCCAAACTGATACTGTTAGAGATGACAGTGGGAGACAGGGTGTTGATGTCATTTTCCAATAGTTTTTCAGAAAATGACTATGCAGATGAGTGACAAGAAATTTAAAATGCATTTTTATTAGAAAAGTTTGAGCACTATTATTGTGCATCTATAGGAAATCTGAATATTCACATCTTGTTATAGGAAGGTAATAAAACCAAGTTGTCATGGAGTCGATTTTGATTCATAACAAATCTATGTGGGTTATGGTAGAAATATGACCCATAAGGTTTTCAATGGCTTATTTTTGGAAGCAGATTTTCAGACTTTTCTTCCACAGAGTCTGCATAGATTTGAACCTCTAGCTTCTGGTTAGCAGTTGAACACGTTCAACATTTGTACCACCTATTGATCCCTACAGGAAGCAAATAACATGCTTGTAAGATTAGCTAAAATTCCCTTGAATCTAGTAATAATAGGTTATAATAATATAGTCCTGCAATTATTCTCTAATCATATTCTCATAAATGTATTGTTTATGGAGATTAAGTAAAGATCTCTATTACATACTTATCTCATGATTACAGACTAAATTGTAACATAGTTTGAACTATGAAGGAGGGGATTTCACTTTTCTGCTTTTCATATGAGAATGAAGAAGAAATAAGGAGCAGTTACATAAATATGTTTTTCGGTTGGATGTTGAGACAGGATTTGGATCTATATAGTCTGATTTGGGAGGTCATCCCAGGAAAAATTTGTAGGAGGTGAAATAGGGCAGGGAAGGAAGCCAGTGCTGGTATTAATGAGAAGATTATCACTGTGAACAGGGTCTTTATCAGAAAGAAACTTATAGGAGATTGCTAGAAAACAGAGAAAAAACGAGAAGAAAGTTATGAAGGATTGGAGAATAACAAGAAAATCTCTATCAGGTTTGACCGTAGCGAAATATTTCTGAATCCCTTTGAGCTAAATTACTCTTCTGTATGAGTGATCAGAAGGGTGATACACACACTTGGGAGAAACTGATGAGAAAAACAGACGACTCGATTCTGTGGCTTCCGCTCCTCCACATTTGGATGAACCACCTTTGTAAAATATGCAAATTACTTGATAAGTCTGGTGTTTTTAGGAATTGCATTAGAATTTTGGTTTTTCCATAGGTTGATTTTAAATGGAGGCATGAATTTGCTACAAAATAATTATTAAGATTAAAATGTACCAGGTATAAAGCTGGGCATAAATGAGGTTTTGGCATTTTAGCGCATACACAGTCCAAGTTAATTTATGGTGCTTAAAGTAACCTTTTGGTTTCTGGAAAGTCAATTTGATTCCTCTTTTCACATCAGTTTATCTAGATCGACTCTTCTGATATCATAAATCACTGTCAGACTCACTGTTGCCTAACATAAACAGTAATAAAAAGAGAGTGAGTCTATATGCAGAAAGAAGCAAACAGATGTTTTGAAAAGTAATTAATTTATTTTGTGAGATTAATTTCTTTATTATTTATTGTGACTTGCTGCTCTGGGATAACCAGATTATTGGCCTACATAAGTCAAATCATGCATTTCAAATGCTAGACCAGCTGTGGAAAACTCCAAGTGTTATTTCAATGTAAACAGCATGATTGTTGACAGAGAGAACATTTCAGTGACAAAACAGATCCCCTCTTCTTAGAACAAAGCTTTTGTATTTTGTTTTTAACTGTAGAAATCTGAGTATGGTGTAAGAAAAGGGCATATCCACATGATGAAGTTCGCCAATGCCATTAATATGCTGCAAGCCTACCAAGCAGTTTCTTTCCACTGTCTTTCCATAAACACTGTAACTCCTTACCAGAATAGAAAACCTTCTCTTTGCCCCTCAGAATGGTTGATGCCTTCAAACTGATAGCCTCGCAGCTAACAGCCCAACTGTGAACAATTATACTACCAGGTCTCCTGACCTAAACTGATCTCTAACATCTGGGAAACCATTATCAAAATCCTAACAGTATGGAAGGAAAGGATGAGGGATATAGGGAACTAATAATCATGACTATGCAAAGAAAGTGTTCTGAAATTGATTGTGGTCATGGTTGCATAAATAGTAATATGATTAAGTGATTAAATTGTATGATATGTGAAGTATATGCCAATAAAATTAATTTTAAACATTTCAGCTGAGCCCCGGTGGTGTAGTGGTTGTGCGCAGGACTGCGGCCCACTGGGATGGAGGTTCAATTCCAGCTCCACAGGAGCAAAGTCTGGGCCTCCTACTCCCACCACCAGAGGGCAGTGATGCCAAAAAAACAAAACAAAACAAATTTTAACAGGATTGTGTGTGTGTGTGTGTGTGTGTGTGTGTAGTGGAAATTGAACACACGATTTTAAACCCATGTGGAAATAAAGGGACTCTAGAAGAGCCTAATCAACTTTCAAAAAGAGCAAACATCTGTTTTGGGTAAAACCTCATTGCATGCATACTTTGTGCAGGTTACCAGGAAAGACCCCTCCCTGGAAAGGACATCATGATTAGTAAAGTTGAAGGGCAAGGAAAAAGAAGACCCCTCCCCCCCCTATAAGGTGAATTGACAAAGTGGCTGCAACAGTAGACACAAACAAAAGAATAAATGTGAGGGAGACACAGGACTGGGAGTATTTCATTGAGTTAGAACAGACTCAAAGGCACCTAACAATAGCATCACTCTGAATATGTTGTTGGGGTGGTTAGCGGCTGTGGAGTCAGGTCCAACACATAGTGACAGCAGAATGAAACATTTCTTGTGCCATTCTTACACTCTTTCCATGTTTGAGCCTGTTGTCGTTGCAGCCCCTATATAAACCCATCTCACTGAGGGAATTGCGCTCATTTACTGACCTTCTGCTTGACCCTAAATATGGTCCCTTTCCAGGGACAGAGCCCTCCTGACAAAATGCACAAAGTTTGTAAGACAAAGTCTCACTATCCTCCTTTCTAAGGAGCATTCTGGCTATACTTACTCCAAGACAGATTTATTACTCATAATTCATAATGATTTATCAAATCAGATCCTTCTGTATAGCCAATAAAATGCAGGTCAATACCTTCAGGGTACTCTATACTTTTAGTCAAAATCTGTGTGATAGCAGCAATGACGTCCTTCGTTTTAAGTCCTTTTCTAAATTTGCCTTAGCTATCTCACAGTTCCCAGTCAATGACCTAGGTAAGCATTTTAAAATCATCATCTGAAAAATTTTATTTGTATGTGATGTTAATAAAACGTCATTAATTTTTGCATTCTCTTGAATCGCTGTTCTTTTGAATGGACATAAATGTATATCCCAGTCACTTGACTCAGCTGTCTTCTAAATTCGTTGGCATAGGTGAGGGAGGCTCCCTAACACTGATTCATTTGTTGAAATATTTCAATTGCTATTCTGTCAATTACTGGATCCTTGTTTTACAGCAATGGCTTCAGTCCAGATTGGACATCTTTCAATACCACAATTCTTGATTACAGTCTACCTCCTGACATGGTTGAATGCTGTGGAATGCTCGGTGTAGTTCTTTTACTTTCTTTTGATGCTTCCTTGGCCATTCAATAGTTTGCTCAGAGAATCCTTCAATGTTGCCTTTGAGGCTTGAGAAATTTCTTCTTCAGATTGAGAAATAACAAGTGTTGTCTTCCCTTTTGGTTTTCTAGCCAAATTCTTTGTATATTTTGTTATAATATTTTGTCTTCTCAGACCAGTCATTGAGATCTTCTGTTCAGCTTTTTAACTTATTTCCTTTATGCACTTCAGTTAGGAGCCTATGCTCAGGAAAATGTCTCAGATTCTTTTCTGACACCTATTTTATGCATTTTTCCTGTTTTTTTTTTTTTTGCCTCCTTCATTTATGTTATCCTTGATGTCATCCTGTAGCTTGTCTGGTGCTCAGTCAATGTAATGTTCAATACATTATGCTTATTCCTGAGATGATTTCTAAATTCAGGTGGAATATACTAAAGGATATATTTTGGTTCTTGTGAACTTAATTTAATTTGCTTCAGTTTTAACTTTAAATTGTTTATAAGTAGGTGATAATTTATTCCTCAATTGAAATTACCTGCTCTGAGCTGATATTGATTATTTCCATTGTCTCTTTCCATAAATGTAGGCAATTTGATTCCTGTGCATGGCAACCAATGAGGGCCACATGTATAGTTGCCTTTTATAATTTTTGAAAAGGTATTTTCCATGAATGTCATTGATCTTACAAAGTTATGTGATTTAATTTCTGGTGTCATTTTTTTTTTTCGTTTGGGCATCACTGCTCTCCGGTGGTGGGAGTAGGAGGCCCAGCCCCACTGCTGGAATTGAACCTCCGTCCCAGTGGGCCGCAGTCCTGCGCACAACCACTACGCCACCGGGGCTCAGCCCCTCTGGTGTCATTTTGATCAATAAGTTCACATTTTCCAACTGCTGGTCTTTATTTTCCCCCAATCTTAGAATTAGAAGTTATTTAATACATCTTGATGGCCTCTTGAGAAATTTCAGACTGCAGAATTTAACAGAAATCTATTTTTCATCTTTGGCAAGTGATCGATGCATAATGAATACTTATATTAGCAGGTCAATGATAATCATGTACGCTGGTCTTCCTTGCAGGCATATGGCTATTAACCCAATCTGTAATAGCATTTGTACTTCAGGACAGATCTTGAAATAATCTTTTTGATACAAACCCAAGGATATTATACTCAGTCAAATTATCTATTAAGATAGATGGAGAAGAGGGCTGAGCCCCGGTGGTTATGCATGGGACTGCGGCCTACTAGGATGGAGGTTCACTTCCAGCAGCGGCTCTACAGGAGCAAAGGCTGGGCCTCCTACTCCCACCACCAGAGGGCAGTGATGCCCCCCCTTAAAAAAGATAGATGGAGAAGAAAGAGTCATTTCAACCAGGAAAAACTCAAAGAATACACAAAAAGAAACTCAGCCCTACAAAAGATCCTTGCCAATCCTGTAAAGGCAGAAGATCGACACAAATCAAGTGCAAATAAGAGATCATGACATAGAACAACTCCACCAAGAGAGTGACAAAGAGAAAACAGCCCTAAGATAGCATTGACTTAATAGTGGAGAGAGGGCAAAAAATGAACCACATACACACAAATATAACACAAGCAGATAAGAAAGGTAGTAGGAAAACACCCAACACACAAGGTACAAGATGACTTCACAATGGCCTGAACTCAGGTATTAAAAGACAGAGGCTAACAGACTGGCTCAGGAAACAAAACCTGTGTGCCTACAGGAGACACATCTGAAGCTTGGAGACAAAAACAGGTTGAGAATTAAAGGCTATAGAAAAATATACCAAACATATGGCAATGAAAAAAAGAAGCAGGGGTAACAATCTTAATATCAAAATTGATCAAAATATCAAAATTGATCTCAAGGTACAGACCTTAACAAGAGACAAGGAGGGGTAGTATATACGAAGGGAACAATAGATCAAGAACCAGTAGGCATAATAAATATATACACACCCAACAAGGGACTTGCAAAATTCATAAATCAACCACTCCATAAGATGAAGAAAGAAACAGGCACAACAATTATAGTTGGTGACTTTAAGACACCACTCTCTGAAAAAGATAAATCACTGGGAAAGAAGATCAGTAAGGAAGCTATAGATCTACACAGCACAATTGGATGACTTTATAGATTTTCATACTGCAAAAGGAGTGGATATTGACACAGATGGGAGATGAGATCAGGCAGTTTCTAGATACCAATAAGAATGAAAATGCAATTTACCCAAACCTTTGGGATACGGCAAAGACATTTTTTACAGGAAGACTGATAACAATAAATGCACACATTAATAAAGAAGAAAGACTTGTGGATGATATGATGGCACAAAACTTACACCAATTACAGCAGTCAACAGAACAATATATTAATATCAAAGGGATAGAAATAATAAAAACCAGAGCTGAGATATAGAGAAGTGGGAAAATTTAAAACATGGAAAGAATTAATTCAGCTAAAAGTTGGTTCTTTGAAAGAATTAACAGAAATGATAGATTACTGGAAAACCTAAGCAAAGAAAGAAAGGAACAAATCCCAATTTCAAGGATGAGGGATGAAACAGGTGACATTACAATGGACCTTAATGAAATCAAAAGGATAATTACAAATTACTATGAAAGCCTGTACTCTAACGAATTCAACAATTTGGAAGACATAGACAAATATTTGGAAACACAATCTTTCTCTAGACTATCCCAGGAGGATGTCAAGAATCTCAACAGATCCATAGTAATGGAAGAAATAGACAAGGTTATTAAGGAATTACCAATAAAAAAATTCCCTGGACCAAATGACTTCACAGGAGAATTATACCAAGCATTCAAGGAAGAACTGACGCCAATCCTACACAAACTCCTACAGAAGATAGAAAAAGATGGAAAGCTCCTAAATTCTTTCTATGAAAATAGTATAACTCTGATATCTAAAGTGGGCAAGGATTCCATAAGAATTGACAACTGTAGGTCAATATCCCTAATGAACATCAATGCAAAAATCCTTAACAAAATATTGGACAATAGAACACAAAAGCACATTAAAAAATAATTCACCATGACCAAGTGGGATTCATACCAGAGATGCAGGGAATGTTCAACATACAAATGACTATTATTATTATCTGCCACATTGACCCGAAAAAACAAAAAGATAACCACACGATAATATCAATAGATGCAAAAAAAGCATTTGACAACATCCAACACGCATTCCTGTTTATGACACTCAAGAAGATAGGAATAGAAGGAAAATTTCTCAATATTATACAAGCTATATATTAAAAACCACCAGCCAATGTGGTAATCAATGGAGAAAAGATAAAAACAATTCCACTAAAAAACTGGTTCAAACAAGGATGCTCCCTGCCTCCATACGTATTTAACATCAATCAGGCTGGAGGTTTTAGCTAACAACATATGACAAAGAAAAGACATCAAAAGTAGTCATCTGGGGAAGGAAGAGGCAAAATTATCATTATTTGTAGAAATTTGATTCTATACATCGAAAATCCTCTAAATTCCACTAGTGGAGTGTTGGAAACATTCAAAGAATATTACAGAGTGGCAGGATACAATATCAACAAACAGAAGTCTATTGGTCTGCTATATACATCATACAAGATCATAGAAGAGGCAATTAAAAAGGTAGTACCCTTTACAATAGTCAGTCACAAATTGAAATACCTAGGGATATACCTGACTAAAGAAAGAGAAAGATTTGTATGATGGAAAATACAGAACACTACCACAAGAAATCAAAAGAGATCTCATATAGTAAATACATCCATTCTACCCAAGGCACTATATAAGTTCAATGCTATCCCAATATGAATAGCGCCATTCTTCTTCAAAGAATTGGAAAAACTGATTACCAACTTCATTTGGAGAGGGAAGAAGCGCAGAATTAGCAGAGAACTCCTCAAGAAGAAGGTCAAAATGGGACAACGTGCTCTACCTGACTTTAGCATGTATTATATGGTCACAGTAGTCAAAACAGTGTGCTACTGGTGTAAAGACAGATATTCAGATCAATGGAAAATTATTGAAGACACAGAAATAAAAACAACAGCTTGTAGGCAAGTGATTTTTAATCAGGGCCCAAAAGTATCAAATGGGAAGCAGATGCCATCTTCAATAAATGGTGCTGGGAAAAATTGATATATACCTACAGAAAAACGAAACAAGACCCTTACCTCATTCCATGCACAAGAATAAACTCATGGTGGATCACAGACCTTGAGGTAAAACCCCAAACAAATAGGGCCATTAGTGAGGGAATTGGGACAAACTTGAGAAGCTTGGCATAGGGAATACATAGGTTAGCAGAAATAGGGAAGGACACAAATACAGAGGAGTCACAAATTGATAAGTGGGATATACTGAAGACAAATCATCTGTGTACATTGAAAAACTTTACCAAGAGAGTAATGAGAGAATCCACTGACGGGAAAACACATTTAGCAAGGTCTCATCAGACAAAGGCCTAATTACTAAAATCTACAATACTTTGGAAGCTTACAATAAGAGAAAAACTAACTGCCCACTGAGGAGGTGGGCAAAAGACTTGAACAGAAGTTTCACAGGGGAAGAAATCTGAATGGCCAATAATCATATGAGAAATGTTTCTGATCATTAGCCATTAGAGAAATGCAAATTAAAACAACAATGAGATACCATCTAACACCCTTAAAAATAGTCCAATTCGAAAAACCAGGAAGCAACAAGTGTTGGAGAGTCTGTGGGGAAATAGGAACTCTCATCCACTTCTGGTGAACCTGTAGGTTTGTACAGCCACTATGGAAATTGATTTGGTGTTTTCTAAAACAGATGGATATTGAGCTACCATACAACCCAGCAATCTTCCTACTGAGTACATACCCAGAAGAGGCAAGAAATAAATCACTGCCAGACATCTGTGCTCCAATGTTCATTGGCAGCACAGTTGCAATTGAAAGGAGTTGAAAATAACCACATTTCCAAAAGCAGACAAATGGATTAAAAAACTGTGGTAGATACACACAATGGAGTACTACACATTGCTGAAAAGCAGTAATGAACCTATGAAGCATATCGCTGCATGGAAGAATTGGATGAAATCATGCTAAGTGCACTAAACCAAGTGCAAAAGGACAAGTATAACATGAGTCCACTGAGGTAAGCTTAAAAAAATGCAAAAGGCGCATAGGGAAAATGCTACTGTATATAAAAATTTCTGAGGTGAGGTCCAGGTAATATGGAGGGGCCAGACCAAATCCAGGACTACCTATTTTAAACAGCTAAAAAGGAGGGGAGGTGGAAGACAGTAATGTGTAGCAGGGGAACAGGGCACTAACCCACCCCAGTGGAGGGTATTATTTATATCTCCACAGGGAAAGAGGGACTAGACTTAAACCCAGAGTTCCAGCATGTGAATGCAGCATGATGGCATGGAGTGGGTAGCCAGTCGAGGGATCTGAGAGTGCAGCCCCAAACCCAACCATGTGGACAGCTGGCCTTCTCTGCAGAAGAATTTACTTTGGAGGACAACACTGAAGCTTGGGAATGTCTCACCAGAGCACACGGAAGCAAATGAAGGGGGAGAAAGAGAGAGTGGAGCGCATTCTGGCCCACCAAGGCTTGAGGACTACATCCCAACTCAAAATAGTCAATGCACAGAGATCATCTGGTCAGATGATCAGTTCCAGTCTGAGACACAACAACACTTCTTGATCCATAGCCCTATCGGGGACAACTGGAGAAATAGTGTTGGGAGTGCACCTGTCTGACTGTACCACACAGGGGAAAACAGTAAGAGCTTGCAGCAAAACAGCAGGGGAAGCAGTGCATGGAGTCCCAAAGGAGTGCCAAGAATACACTTTGAGGCTAGGGCATGGAACCCATCAGACTCAACCAGAGGTCACTCCTTGATGTCAACAAATAGACCTTGAACTATTTAAAGGGTTTTCTCTTTTATTATTGTTATTGTTATTTTATTTATATATTCTTCCTGGACATTGTTTTTTCTTATTGTAGTCATTTTGTTTTCTTTCGTGACTTCGTCTTGCTATGTCTTTTTTCTTGTATGCATATTATTATCTCTGCAGATCTATCTAGATAGGAAAGGTTCTATGATCAGTCTGGAGGAGAAAACAACGTGACAGATGGTTCTGAAGGGATATGGGATAGGAGGAGCTAGGGGAAAGGAGGTGGTGTTGACTAACCCAGGGACAAAGGAAAAACAAGTGATCCAAAATCAGTGGCAGGAGGGGTGTGAGAGGCCTGGTAGGAATTGATCAAAGGAGGAGTAACTGAAAGAAATTATTGAAACCCAAATGATAGTGGGGCAAGAGGAATGTAAAAGGAAATAGAGGGAAGAAATAGGACGCAAAGGGAATTTATAGAGGTCTAAATACAGGCGTGTACATAGGAAATATATTTACATATGATGATGGAGTGTGGGATAAAATCAGGACTTTTCCACAATTACATATACTCCAAAATATTAAGCAAATACTGCAACCATTTATCAGCATTTGGTGTGGAAGTCAGAAGTTAGATAATCTTCCAAAAGGCTCCAGTTACCAGGTCTTTGGGCCTCACATAATAGATAGGGCCAACCCCCTGCTGTTAGGACAATGGATTGCTTCCTTTGAAGCCTGTGGGCAGGTTTCACAAGCTGCTGTTAATGATCTCTAGTCTAACCTGCATAGCCACATCTGGGAGTCTGGGGTCTGCTTTTATCACACGGGACCCCAATACCTCCTTCTCCTATAATGTGTATCTGCAGCACAATCCTTTCCTGTGATGTGTGTCCTGACCTGTAATGAAGGGCCTTGCATGGCATCAAAGGTATGTACAGCATGGGTATAATAAAGTTCTCTCTCTCTCTCCTGCCCATCTGCACCGGATGCTCCTTGCCCCTTCCCCCACTCTCTCCACATGAACCACCTAATGGGCTGAGGTGAACATGCTGCTATGAGAAGTGTCTGACTCTTATTGTTTCTCTCTCATGCTCTCTATAAATTTACTATAATAATTAATAATTATCGCTGTACAACTGTGCCTATTGAACATGTGATGTATGTATCGGAGGCTGGCTTTCTCTGTTAATGGGGGAAATATATCTGCGGGCATATATTCATACGATCAGTAGTAAGGCTGCAGCTGGACATTGGGCCTCCACGCAAGTACTTTCTCAATGCAAGAACACTTTGTTCTATAAAATTGGCATTCCATGATGCTCACCTTCCTAACGCAATCATTGAAGACAAATGTGTGCAGAAGCAGAAGTGGTGAAGAAAGCTGATGGTGCCCCGCTATAAAAAGATATAGCATCTGAGGTCTTAAAGGCTTGACGATAAACAAGCAGCCATGTAGCTGAGGAGCAACAAAGTCCACATGGAAGAAGCACACCAGCCTGTGTGACCACGAGATGTCAATGCAGTCAGGAATCAGACATCAAAGAATATAAAATTAAATCATTGTGTGCCAACCTTTGCGTTAGAATTGCTGAAGACAAATGTATGCATAAGAAAATATGGTGAAGAAAGCTGACAGTGCTTGGCTATCGAAAGATATAACACCTGAGTCTTAAAGGCTTGAAGGCAAACAGGCAGCCATTTAGCTCAGAAGCAACAAAGCCCACATGGAAGAAGCACACCAGCTGGTATGACCATGAGGGGTCAAAGAGATCAGGTGCCAGGTATCAAACAATCAAAAATGATGTTATTGTAAATGAGAGGAGTACAGTTTGGGGACTCAAAATCCCTCTATAGCTAGTGGACTTCCACTTACAGAGGGGTCTCAGGGATGAGATGAACCAGTTTAGGGTATAGTGTAATGATGATGAAGCATACAACTTTTCTTAAGTTCTTCAATGCTTCCTTCTCCCTACTATCATGATCCCAATTCTATCTTACAAATCTGGCTAGATGAGAGGAGGTACACGGGTATAGACAGGAACCAGAAACATAGTGATCCAGGACAGGTGATTCCTTCAGGACCAGTGGTGAGAGTGGTGATACAAGGGAGAGTGGAGGGAAAGTGGGATATAAACAGGGAACCGATGATAAGGATCTACATATGACCTCTTCCCTGAGGTACAGACAATGGGGAAGTGGGTGATGGGAAACATTGGACAGTGTAAGATATGAAAAAGTCATAATAATTTATAAATTATCAAGGGTTCATGAGGGAGGAGAGAGCAAGGATGGAGGGGAAAAGTGAGGAGCCAATGTCAAGGGCTTCAGTTGATAGCAAATATCTTGAGAATTATGAAGGCAACAGATGTACAAATGTGCTTTACATACAAAGGATGGATGCATGGATATGTGCAAATATGCTTGACATGTTGGAGAAAAGTATAGATTGTTATAAGAGACGTAAGAGGCCCCAATAAGAAAAATTAGAAGAGTTACAGTTTTGGAAACCTACAGGGGCAGTTCTACTCTTTCCTGTCAGGCTCACTGTGCGTAGGCATCGATTCAAATACAATGAGTTTTGGTTTGGTAAATTGGGCTGCTTCTTAGTTTTCCTTGTTATTGTTCTGACACCTCTTTTTATAGACTCTGTAAGGATTTGAGAAGTCCTTAAATTTGTAGTGAAGTGGTTTCTCATTGAGTGACTAACCACAAGGTCAACAATTTGAAATCACAAGTCTATCTGCAGGAGAAAGACCGGACTATTTATATCCTTACAGAGTTACAGTCTGCGAAATCCACAGAGGCGGGTTTACCCCATTCTACAGAATTGCAATGACTTGGAAATGACTCACGGCACTGTTTGCTTTGGGGTTTTCTGAAGTATTTGCTCTGAAGTATTTGTTGTATTTCTTTATTTTAAAAATATTTTATTTCCCCAGTATTTTGGTTTTAGTAGTGTTTCAGGAGACAAGAAACGGAACTGATTTCTAAAAATTTTGAAATTTGATTAAAATTATTTTTTAAAAATTGAAAATCATTTTATTGTAGGCTCGTAATTGTTTTTCACAATACATAAATAAACATACTGTGCCAAGCACTTTCACATGTCCACTGTCATTATCCTTGTCTAATCGTCCACCATTTCCCTTGAGCCCCTGGTATTGGCTTTTCCATCCCTTCCCCTCTTCAATGCTTTATACATTATTATTGTTCTATCATATCTTACACTGCCCGACCTCTCCCCCAACCCACTCCTTTGATGTCCGTCCTTCAAATAGGAGCTTATGTGTATATCCTTGCAGTTGGTTCCGTCTCTCTACCCCACCTTCTTTCCACCCTTCCAGCAGCTCCAATCTAATCACTGGCCCGAAGGGGCTCATCCATCTTGGTTTCCCCTTATCTCCAGCTCCCCTTTCTACTAGTGTACCTTCTCCAGTCCATCTGAATTTGTAAGGTAGAGTTGGGACCATGATGGTTGCGGGGAGGAAGGCTTTAGGAATTAGAGGAAACTTGTATGCATCATCACTGCCCTGTTGCACCTTGACTGATCTGTCTCCTCCCCGTGACTCCCCTGTAAAGGGGTGACCAATTACCTACCAGAGGGCCTTAGGTCCCCACCCTGCTCCCTCCCTCATTCGTGATGATGTGATTCTTGTTCTTTGATGCTCGATACCTGCTCTCTACGGCCCTCTTGATCACACATGCTGGTGTGCTTCTTCCATGTGGATTTTGCTGTCTCTGTGCTGAATGGCGATTCATTTATCTTCAAGTCTTGAGACTCCAGACATTCAATCATTTGGTAGCTGGGCACCATCATTTCTTCTACTCTGTTTGCCTCTGTATCCATTTGTCTTCAGCGATATTAGGAGTCAACTGGTCCATTGATTTTGATTTTTGTTCTTTGATGCCTAATACCTGATTGTTTCAGTACCTAATGATTGCACAGGCAAGTGAGCTTCTTTTGTGGTGGGTTTTGTTGTTCCTGAGCTAGATGGCTGCTCATTTATGCTCAAGCCTTTAAGACCCCAGATGCTATATCTTTTGATAGCTGGACACCATCAGCTTTCTTCACCACTCTTGCTCATGCTCCCACATGTCCTCAGTGAGCGCCTTGGGGATGTGTGCACACAGTGATATGTGTTTCTCCCCCACCCCCCCTTCCGTTTGATGTCTATTGCCTAGACCTTTCACCACCTTGTGGCCACACTGGCTGTTGTGCTTCTTCTGTGTGGGTGTGGTCTCTTCTCAGGTAAATGGTCTATTATTTATCTTCAGGCTTTTAAGACACCAGATGATATATCCTTTGATAGCTGGTCACTATCAGTTTTCTTCACCACATTTGCTTATGCACCCATTTTACTTCTGTGATCATGTTGGGCCAGTGAATTTAATGGAATATCAGATTCATAGAACAAAGTGTTCTTGCGTTGAGGGAGCACCTGGGTAAGGGCCCAAGGTCCCCTAGCTACCCTAGTATTTGACCTATGGATATGTTCTTAAATTTATTCCCTCCTTATAATAGATAATTTTATCTATGTAAGAACATGTCTATGTTTAGACCTCTGCAAGTGCCCTTTGCCTTCTCTCTCTTTCCTGTATTTCCTTCCATCTCCCTCCTGTCCCACCATCACATTCCACCTTCATTGGCATTTCAGTGTTTCCTCCACAGATTCATTGCCCTTCCTTAATCCTTACCAGTCCTCCCACACCCTCCTTTCCATCGATTCCAGACCACTTGTTGCTCCCTCCGCCTCCCCACCCCCAGGCCATGTTTTTGTCCATATTTATGAGTGCAAAGTCAAGTTGTTCAACTTAGAAGCATATAATTTTATGCTTAACATACTTGAGATAATCAGGTAGATTGAATGTATGATTTTGTTTAAGGAAATTTGATTAATTATATATGTAAGTAGTATTAAATGTTTCTAAAGGCTTCAAACACTTAATCTTTTAAATGTATGAGTAATTATACATTATTCAAAAACAAATGAATGTGAGACTTCTATTTCTAGGCATTAGTTCAGAAATAAAAGATTTCATTTGATTTTATGGTGTTAAGTAAACTTGTATTTGAAAAATGTATAAATGTAGTACATTAAATATCATCAAAAATTCAGAAAAGTAGCAGAAAGAATTTATTTCATGCATAAAATCCTGCATTTTCCATCTGTGGACATAAAAAAACTACCTGTATAAGAAAGGATACTTGCAATCATATAATATATTCAATATCATTCAATTATAACTGAGATAGAAAAAAGAAGTATAAATGTTGAAAAATAGAAAACAAATCATATTGTTTGAAAAAAATTGATGGTCTATAATAGAAAATAGATAAGAAAATGTACCAAAATTCTATGAAACCAAAGAGAATATAATTAGGATACATAGTATAAGGTAGGGCAGACTAGTTATGAAGGTTAGTGGTAGAGTTTTCTTGCATACTGTCATACCTTCAGTGCCAGATATGGTAGTTTCCTTAGTCCTGTTTAGTATTCTGCTCCCTTCTGTCATCCTTCCTCTGAAATATGATTTCTTAGGTTAATCCCAGTTGACTACATGAAATCTGACCACTTCACATCAGCCCATTTGGTCTATCTTGTTTTGAGCCATTTTTATTAATGTAGCCCAAGATTGCACACACTCACACACATATAATGTAGCCAAGATTTTATATATATATATATATATATATATATATATAATCACACATTACAATATTATTTCATACTTGGGCTTGAACTCTATTAAAATCCTTTAATACACCAGCTGCTAACCATGCCTGTTCCCTTCAGAATTGGTACACTTGATTTTTTAAACTTAATTATAGGCCCTTGCTGCTATCCAGTGGAATTTCATCTTGTTAATTTGGCCAATGCTTTCAGCTTGACTTATTTTTTTGTCCTCTTGTACTTTAGCTGTCATGGCTGGAGATTCTATAACAAAGCTGACATTTGTGTTCAAGTTAGTTCATATATGTTCATTTCCGTAGAGCTCATAACACCAGATGCACTGTTATGGGAAGGTTTACCCCCCCTCCCTGGAGACACAGTGGAATTTGATGAAGAAGAAAGTGGAATGTGAAATTTAGCTTAACTACATTAGCTGCATGGTTTTGGCATGTTCCATCATGTACTTTGTCTCTAACGCTTACCTCGAGACCAGGGATAATAAGTATCTCATGGACTTGTTCTCAGAAATGAGCAGAATGACTCTAAAAACCAGCTTCAGTATGTTTTTTTGGTTTAAGTTATTCCTTTCCAAAGGAATAGGAATCTGCAATGTTTTAATCATTTCCCCATGGTTCCAACCCATGAATGTTATATGAGAAATAATAGGATTCCAACTTTCCTCTCGATAGTTTTACAAATTCTGAATATTCCCCTGCATATATAATCAACATAAACTAAAATATAATCTCAATCTTTGACATAACCTCAAAGTTCTTTGAGAGCTACAATCAAAAAGCATACAATAATCTAAGGGAGTAGAACCAAGTAATATTCAGACTTTTTTAGGTTCTATAGAAACTGAGGACATCAAAGAGGCAACATTAGCTCCTGTAATCTGCGAAGATTTTTGAGGATGTTTCCACTGAGAAGAAGCACCCATAAAGAGGAATGGCATCACTGTGACACGGACAGGGTGTGGCCAAATTATGAATGGGTTGGTGGGAGGAAAACCGTTCTGAAAGAGAATTTGAACTTTGATGGATTAATATTCACCCGACGAAGATTGATTTTAGTGGATTTCCATGAAAACAAACTTACATTTCTGCACACATTGATTTATTTCTATTATTTTCCAACTCTTTTCAGTCTGAACCCAACTAAGTAGGGCAAAAAGTTCAGGGTTACATCTCTAGTTCTCTTCTTGGGAGCTAAGTTAGATTCCTATGAAGGCAAGGAGGGAATGAGGCTATATCACTTTTGATGTATTCAGTCTTGACTATGTACTGGGTACCTCCTGAGAGTACACTGAAACCTCACAGGAACCCTGTGAAGGAGATTCAATTACTATTTCCATTTTACAAATGTGGAAACCAGGACTCAAAGAGATGAAGTCATTTACCTGCTACCGAATAGTGAGCAAATGACGGGGCTGAGACTGACTGAGACTGTGTTCTCAGCCATGCAGGTGGGACCCCATTTTCCTGACATAGCCTGAGAGAAGAGGGTCTGGAGAGAAGAAATGGTTTGAGAGACTGCGAGGATCGACTGAAAAGGTCAGCATCTGTTCATTTCTGAATTCTGGGAAAATCCTTAAATGGAGTCGTGATGGTCTAATTCTTCCATCCCGATGGTTGGATGTCTTGTTGATTTTGTCTATCTCTTATTTGGAGTCCTTGAGTGGAGCAAATGGTTTCACTCTTGATTATTTGCAAAAAATTAGTGGTTAGAATCTACCTGGGATTGTCTCTGAAGAAACCTGGTCATCCAAAAGACCAGAGCTATCGGAAGTGGGACGGGGCAGAGTTCTACTGTGAAACACGTGAAGTTGTCACGAGCCAGAAGCAACTTGACAGCCACTGGTGGGCTTTGTTAGAACCTCTCTGCTGAGTCCTTTTTTGTATAGTAGCTCAGATTTGAGAGAGCACAAGACATTTACAGATGACAATTGCCCTACATTTTGGTGCATGATTTTCACAGTTTTTCTATTTGTAGCTTAATCTCCTCAATTTTATTTTCTGGACCTTTTTTTGGTGTGTGATTAGAAAATTCTATGCTATTTTCCTGCCTTCTCCTTCTGTCCTGCTGAGTGTCAGGTGTCTTGTTGAACATGTGAGTCGACCAATGGTGCAGAGTTAACGAGGTTACTTATAGACAGCCTGTCATTAGGCTACCATGAAAAACAGCCTCTTGGGGTTGTAATAGTTTATGAGAGCATAGACGATATGTCCTCACATAAACTGTAGTCACTGTCAAAAAAGCAGCAGTGAATGTAGCTTTGCCTTGAGCCAATGCTTACCTTGAACCAAATTTGGTGCTGAGCCAGTGCATCTGTTTTCAGATGAAAGCAGCAGCTTTAGCCCCCTTGCCCTGTAATCCAAGGCCCACATCAACAAAGCATACAAAACAAAGGAAACAAACATGCAAACAAAACCTCACTTCTTCCCTCACTATTAGAAAGAACATCTTTGAACAAAGGTGACAGCTTGAGACACTCATATGGAAGGATAACAGATTAGATGCTCCTGCTATGACTTAGCTAAGAGTTGTTTGTGGTTCCTGTTAGAATTCTTGTCTCCTTTACTGGAGATCCTGTCTCGTGCAGCCCATGGGGACTCATCAACCATCTACCAGTGAAGGCTTGCGTGTTGCTGTAATGCTGACCACGTTTCCGTGGAGTTTCCAGACTAAGAAGGAGTAGGAAGGAAGGTCTAGCATGCGCTTCTGAAAGCCAGCCAGTGAAAACCCCGTGGGCCATAATGGTCATGGCCACAACTGATCATGGGTCTGGGGCAGGACCAGGTGAAGTTTCTTTCTGGTGTGCATGGTGAGGGACTGACTGAAGAACCATCAACAATAATAACATGGTATTAAGAACTCTGTTAGCTTGAAATATCATTTCACTTTTGACTGGCTACCTCTTGTCATATTTTTGGGCTTCTCAATAGGAAAACAGGTCAGTAGTGATTTTTTGGAGACTATTTGTTTGATGCCCCAGGAGCTTTGAACAAGTCACTCAACTGCTAATAGAATGGTTTGAGGTTCACGTCTCCTGAGGAGAATCTGAAAGAAAGACTCAACATACTTTTGGAAAATTAGGCATTGAATTTTAAGGAACACAGTTCTCTTCTGGCACACATGAGGTCATCCTACATGGGGAGACTCCATGACAACTGGGGTGTATTAAACTTATTGGTAACTGGATAATGGGACAATTAATAGTTAATCATAGAGTCATTAATTTGTAGCATCTTACTGTTTTTATAAAGAACTGAATATATTAGTGGTCATGTAATAATGTGTTCTTGTTGACACTACATCACTCTAAGAAAGTATTAATTTACAACTGGGTGTCATTGATAATTAGTTAAAGCTAACAACTAAAGCTGTGAAGAAGTGCTTATATGCCTACACTTTTCTAAGCTGGATGCTCATTATTTGCTGGGGCAAGGTTTTGAGAAAACCGATGAGTTTTAAATCAATTACATTCAAGAGAAATTATCTATATGTGATAAAAAGAGCTTGTGTTTAAAAGTAAAAAAATATTGAAAATTGGATTCCAGTTCATACATACATGGGTTTATTCCAAATAAAGCATGTGTAAAATGCCTCTGTGAGTAGTGAGTGGGTGCAGCAAAGTTCTCTCAGTAATAAATTTGTCTTAGTTTTATTAGGGTTCCTTAAAAAGGTCTAATTAAAACAGTGGCTCCCAAAGGAATCTACTTTGTAGCCAGACCATGGCTAGAATTGGAGGCAAATCAAAACTTCACGTATACACATTCAGGAGTGATATAATGCACACGTTTATAATGATATCAAGGAGATGTCCTTGGAAAAGGATGTTTTCTCCTGGAGTTTGGTCTCTGTTCTTTGCTTTGTAGATTGTATTTTTACAGCCCCAGATAACCTGGGTTTTTAGATAATGCTTTTTCAAGAATGTTACTTATCAAATTTAAAAATATTCTGAGTAAATGCCACCCATCACATATTCCTAAATTTGAGTATGAATACAAAGAAAGGACACAGCTCAGCTGGTTGCTGCATGCCTGAGTGAGCTGTAGTCCTCTGCTTTCTTACAGACTCATTCTGTGTGCTTCTTGTTCCTCTGCATCTCCATTCATTTATAACAACTCTGTGGGGTCCGTGAAATCAAGGCAGAGAATCAATTCAGAAGGTGATGGTGTTTTTTCCTGGATTCCCTGATTTTCCTCAGAGGACACAGAATGACCCTGTGAGTTCATTAGGAAGAAGCTTCACGAAAATGGCAAATTGCATTGTACTATAGATTCATGCCTTTCTCTACTTCTTTTTTCCCCTCCCCCCCTCTCTATGTGTCTTTTCCTAGAGAAACAGATAAGAAACAAACAAACAAACAAAACAATCAAAAACTTAGTCCAATAGAGCACATATTTTAATGTGTCCGTGTTATTTTATTCAATGTTAAGTGTATAGCTTACCTCTTTCTCCATTAATGGTGTTTAAAAAAAAAAAAACTGTCCTGTGTAGTAGCCCAACATAAAAACATTGATTTTTTTTCCCCAAAATGAAAGTAACTTCCACTTTTGGTGATAAATTGTCATTTTGTGAAGTAAAACAGCATTTTGTTTATATGTTATGCCTCCTCCCCAGACCCATCTTTGTTTTCAAGATGGGAATCTTAGCAAGTCTCAATTAACTCTGGGGTAACTAGGGGGCAAAAAAGGAAAAGATACTTTTAGCTTTTTTGTTGTTGATTTGTCAAAATAAAACTGCTTTGAAACTCCAAATGCATCTGTTTAACGAATTGCATCTGCATTTCCTCTGGCCCAGATGTCATTGTTATGAGGTGCTGTTGATGGTTTCCGGCTCCTTGCATGCACCCTCCCCCATGCATAGCTGTCTGGCTCTGAACACTGCACAATTGTTGCAATTATTGTCAATCCATCTCATTTAAGAAATGACTCTTTTTTGCTGACTGACCTTATACTTTACAAAGCATTATATCCTTCAAGAGAGACTGGTCATTCTTGATAACATGCCAAAGGCACATGATACCAAATCTCAGCATTCTGCCTCTACTTGTTTCAAGGCAGATAATATTTGTCTTTCTAAAAGCCCTTAACTTCCAACATTTTTTGCCAACCCCACAAGTCAAAGATTTAAGTTCTACTCTCATCTTTCTTTAGCACAATCCATCTTTGGTATATATAAGAGGCAATAGGAAACATCAAGGCACACCTTATTTTTCCAAGCAACATCTCTGAAATATTTTGAAAGAGACTTTCCCGTTGTAATACATGATCTTGACTCTGCTTCCATGGATGCTGTTTGCAGGTCTAAGTAAAATTAAATCCTTCATAATTTCAGCATTTTCTCCATTTATTATGGTGTTGCTGAATGGTCCAGGAAGTCTTCAAACACTCATAACTTGTAGCAAAAGAGGCTGTGCCATCTGCACATTGATTAATATTAAAAAGATCTCACCCCTCCTTTATTAACACAGAGTTAGGGGCTGAGCCCTGGTGGCATAGTGGTTGAGTGTGGTACTGCGGCCCAAGAGCTTGGTGGTTCAAATCCAGCAGCGGCTTTCCAGGAGTGGGGCTGGGTAGCGCCCACGACCATCAGAGGGCAGTGATGCCCTCCCCCAAAACAACAAAAAATCCCCACAAAAGACCTCACAGAGATAATAAAAATATGCTGTTAAGTGTTGACAGCTTTTTCGATTGATATCAAGAGTGGTTGTACTGTTTGTCGTTTATTTCAATTAGCTGAGAAAAATCATTTCAGACATTTAAAGTGTCCCAAGTCATCACAGATTCTCAAATATACACTGACATCACTTTCAGCCAGAAAATAATGCATTTTATTTGTCTGTAGAATAGCTTACTTTGCCCATAACTACCTGTGATCTTCATTAGACAACCCAAACCCTCTTGCCATCGAGTCAACAGCAACTCACGATGATGACACAGAGTCGGGAGCAGGATGCTACATACGGTCTTTTGGGCTGCAATCTCTATGGGAGTAGATAGGTTTTTCTTTCGTAGCACATTGAGTGGGTTCAATCTATCGCCCTTTAGGATAGTCGTTGGATGCAAAACATTTGTACCACCAAGGGATTTAAAGCTTTGCTAGAGGCGGAAGGAATTCAGCTCCTTACTGCACACTTCTGCACCCTACCTGTCAATTAATCTTGTACCACTTTTCTGCTGGCTCATAGCTCTCCAATGACACAGAACTTTTTCTGTTCCTCAAACCAGAAATGCCTACTTCTGCCTCTAAGGCATTTTGGTAAAAATTGGTAAATATCCCACCATATCAACATACAACTGGATCTCAGACTTTCTCTTTTCAGTCACGTGGTCTCAATTCAAACACAATCTACTCAGCCATGAATGATTTTTTTGTAATGGTGTTATGTAAAGGACCACCCCACCATGACATCCTGGCTATTTCTTCCATAGTTTCAAAATTTATGTTTTTATTCATTTGTTTAATAAAACGGTGTGTATATATTCCTCCTTTATAAAGTATAACTCTAGGGACCAAGTCTATTTTGTTTCCTGCTAGAACTGTGAATAGTGATTCACATAATTTGACGCTCTCCCAAAACAATTTGGATTCCCAGTAATTGCTTAGCACAAAGTAGAGTTGCTACTAAAGAGTTCTGGGAGGAGAAGCCTTGAGGTACGCAGCAGCCTCCTCTTTCTCTTGTGGAGGTGGTTGGTGGTTTCATCTGCTGACGTTGTGTGTATCAGGTCAACGTTTAATCCACTTCACTGCACTATCAGGGTTCCTTTTGACGTCGAACCCATGTCTATTGAATCAATTCTGACTCGTCCCATTGCCATCAAATTAATTACAACTTATGGTAAACTAAAATGACCTGCTAAAGCTCGTCTTGCTGGTTTCCAGGGGTGAGCTCTTTAGAGGAAAAGGAAGTCTCATCTTTTGCCCTTGGAGTGGCTGTCGCTTTTGATCTGCAGACTTTTTAATTAGTAGCCCAACATGCCACCCACTATGATGCCAGGGCTCTTCTAGGATTGAAAACACTACATGTCAAATAAATGCGTTAAAGTCATAAGCAGGAAAAGACAAAGGGACACAAAGACATATCATCCAGACACATCATCATCAGTGAGGGTTTCTGAGGCAGTAAAACTTTCTGGGAGCAGACAACCTCATCTTTCTTATGTGGAGTGGTGGGTAGATTTGTACTACCAACCTTGTATTTAGCAATATTGACACACATACTAAGCTTTGAATATTTCAGTTGACTGATTTGATTAATGACACTAGGAGTGAAACAAGGTTAAGAACCAGATAAACACCACTTTCTGAAAACCCTTGAATTGCTAATCCATAGCTGCTTTCTCTGACTGTAGAGTCAGTTGTTTAATGTGGATGCAACTTATTTCTATAAGTGGGTGTACACCCCTACGTATTATGTTCCTTTGAAATCTTCCAAGATGCTGAATATGGTAATTTTTATTATACCTTCTCCACCATAGAGCTAGTTGCTTTCTCTTTAGATCTCTGAATATATGCTGTACAGAACTATATTAAAGCACATTCATGGCATTATACTTGTGTTAAGCTGGGTTCTCTAGAGAAGCAAAACCAGGGACGCTTGTATGTACATATATAAATTTATGGCTCAGTCGCAGTTGTAAAAATAGATAAGTTCAGTCTAGTTCATGTCCCTGGGTCAGATCTTAAGCTGGAAGATTCTCCTGACATGGGTAGCTGAAGTGCCTGACAAACCAGGATGTAGCAAGATGAAGCAGAAAGACAACAGACTGTTGGATCAAAGTTGAATGACTGCAACTTTGTCAGTGGCTTCTGGAATTGGCAGCATTATGGCAGGAGGTCAACAAAGTAGATGCAGGAGCGACACCCTGCGGAAGTGACACTCTTTTTCACAGAATCTGCTTTAAAAGGACCAGGCTATTCCCCAGGAGTCTTTCTTCCAACAGCATGAAAACTGTGAGCTGATCAAGGGGGCTGTACTCCACCACAACTACTAGCTACCTACAGAATTCTTTACCTGGTGTTAGAGCCCACTATGGAGTTGATAGCTTATGTAGTATTAGATCGCATTCTGAGGAATCACTGTCAAACTGCTGAGAACACTGGTCTAGTCAAACTTACACAAAACCTAAGTATTACAGCAAGCTCTCTCTTCTTACTTCCCTGCCCCTCCCTCCTCATTTGTTTCTGTGGCAGGAAAGACCATTGATGTATTCTTGTTTTAATTTCCAGTTCTATGCCCAGGGTCTAGCACAATCTAGATGTTCAACATATGTATGGAATTAATGTGTTTTCAGTAAATAGTTGTTAAATTTGAATTGTTAGCTTAGTTTTCTCATCAGTGGATATTTGAAAAAGAAAGGTTTATTAATGTCTTCCTTTTAATAAAAACCTCAACCTCATAAAGTTCTTGGCCTTTAGTATGAAAGATAAGGCTTCTTTTTTACGATAGGTAGACCTTTTCATGGGGGAATTTCTTTTTGGAAGTGGGAAGAATGCTTACAAAAGGGTAAATAAGAAATTATTGCCACAACTATTTTTTAAAAAGTATCTATTTATTTTTGTTGCCGCTATTCTTGCACATACATATATGGATTTATTACTAACTTGTTTAAATGTATTTCTTTGATCTGTGAATACCTGCAGGCAAATTATCTTTCTCTCAAGGACCTGCTGATGGTTTTGCACTCTTGACCTTGAGAATTGCCGGTCAAAGCATAACCACTGAACTGCCTGGGCTCCACACAAATATACCCCAAATTAAATCAATAACCTAGGGTCAAACTTTTTTTTGGGGGGGGGGGCATCACTGCCTTCTCCTGGTGAGAGTAGGAGGCCCAGCCTTTGCTCTTGTGGAGCTGCTGCTGGATTTGAACCTCCATCCCAGTGGGCAGCAGTCCTGCGCACAACCACTATGCCACCAGGGCGCAGGCCCCCTAGGGTGAAACTTAAAAAAATATTTAATCTTCATTTTTTCAGAACCTCTTAAGCTTTCTTTTGATTTCTTCAGGAATGTGCTGTTCTTTCGGGGCTTGCACGTTAGACTTTGGGTTGCCATTTAAAGCATATCTGGATGCACCCGTGGTGAAGTGCCCTATGAGTAGTGGAAACATCGGCTGTGCAAAGCTGCCCAGCAACACCTTGGAGGACAGGCCTGCCAATCTCTTTCTGAAAGGTCATAGTTTTGAGAAACCAATGGAGCAAAGTGCCACTCTGCTCACAGGGAGTGGTGACAACCATTCTTAACACTTTGGCAATGTCCCCTTGTCCTGCTCACGTTCCCTGCCCATGTATTTCCTTATACATAGTTGAAAGGATATTTAAATGCAAATATTATGTCCTGATTTGCTCATTTTCTTGCACACTAGGTGTTCACAAACAAAACATTTAAAGAACATTAAACGGCAACTGAGGTACATGTAATGGCTGTATCGTTGGTAAACAAATACAGGAGCACCAGAAATGGGGCCATCACTGGTACTGCTGTTCAGAAAGATGTGACTTTGACCTGAAGGAAAAGGAAACATCCTGTCAGGAGAAAGGAAATCCAAGTACCTGAAGTATCTCTGCAAAGAAGGAGGGAAGCTGTTGGTGAGATCTATGCTGAAGAATAGGGTAAAGGCTTATTCCTATGCATTGGGGATATGCATTGGGGATATGTTATGGATTGCTGTATCAAAAATCCATTTCTATCTAGTGGATTCTAAACTAAAGAGACCCCATGGGACTTAGTAGAAGTGTTCCCACAGGGATTATACAACTATAAATCTTTATAGACACATACTAACTTATCTATCTTTCTTTTCCTTTTAATAATCATCTCACTGGGGGCCTCTTACAACTCTTGCTACAATCTCTACATCAATTGCATCTGGCATATTTGTACATATATTCCATTGTTTTTTTCTAGGCATTGACTTTCCATCGAGCCTTTGGAATCAGTTTCTCTGCTTTTCCCTTCTTCTCCCCCATCCCCATCACTTGTGGCCCCTTGTATATTGTTATATTGTTATTTATTTTGTATATTGTTAATTATTTTCAAATCTCATACTGACCACTGTCTCCCTAGCCCTCTGGTTTCTGTTGTTCTTCCCATATGTGGTTATGTATCATTCATTGTGATTGGTGACCTCCTCCCTCCCCACCTTCCCCTTATCCTTTTGGTATCTCTATTCTCATTCCTAGATTCCACGGGCTGTGAATTCTATCTCTTGCCTGTACCTATGTACATGCTCCTGACTCGTCTAGAATGGGAAGCGGCACTGGGGTCACGATAGCAGGGCGTGAGGAGGCCTCAAGGGATCAGAGGTATGTTGTGTGACCATTAGTGCTCTGCTGCACCCTCATTGACTCAAACCCTCCTTGTGATCGCTCTGTGGGGGGATGTTCCATTGTCTATAGATGGACTTTGGGTTTCTGCTCCCAGCCCCCTCCATTCTAACCAATACATTTTTGTTTATTTATTTGCTGTTTGCTGTGAGTTTTCTGATGCCCATTGCCCAGCCTTGATGATGCTTCACAAATGTGGCCGCTGGTGTGCTTCTTCTACAGGGTTTGTTGTTTCACTGTTGGATGCTCCTTGTTTAACTTCAAACCTTTAAGACCTCAGACACTATATCTTTTAATAGTCAGGCACCATCCTCTGTCTTCACCACATCTGCTTATGCACCCATTTTGTCTTCAGCCATCGTTTAAGGATGTGTGTGAGCATCACAGAATGGCAATTTGCTAGAACAAAGTGTTTTGTATGGACGGACAGCATGAGCAGAGACCCAAGGCCCATCTGCAGGTTCAGTGTATTGTCTTATAAATACATAGGACAATACCACTATTGTTATGGATTAATGTATTTACATATGTGGACACCTCTGTTAATCTCCCTATCAACACTTTTGCTTCCTAGAAGTTGAGTGTTCCCATTTGCCTTCTTTGCCGCTATCACTTTCCTCCATCTTTCAACTCTTAGTGCTTCCTCTCCACAAGGGTGGCGCTGCTCCAATACTCATAGGTTCTCTACCCTCCTTCACAGTGGCTCGTGGGTTTGAATCATGAACGTTTGATCAGCAACTCAATGCTTAAGCCACTGCACCACATTGGCTCCATTTGGATTACTAGAATGAGATAGAATAAAATAATTTAATGCATATTCTGGTGTACCCAGGCAGATATATGGGAAGGTTCATTGAAGTGAGAGGAAGAGTTAAACTGGGAAAACATTTTAGTTGATCTTCATACAACGCTGTTAAATGGTCATGACAAATTAGTTTATATTTTCTAAAATTCTACAAGATTGCTTTCTTTTATAGTTTGCCTTTATTTTACCATATGTTCCAATGTATTAACCTCTTGAAGTCTAAAGAAACCACACATTGAAGTTTATTTTCGAAAAGGTTAGTGTATTCAGACTAGTTCTCTTTTCAGGTAATGAGACTGACTAAATGAGTTTGGTCTATTTTTGCAAATCTAACTTTACATTGCCAAGAAGCACACTACAATCTTGAAAGTAGAATTCATGCAATAACTTTTAGACACAGCATACAAAAAACAAGTGACAGTCAGATGTAAAGTTCTTCTTTTGGACTATAATTTAACTGTAGGAGAAATTTTTTAATGGTAAGCATATAATTTCAGTCATTTTTCTTTAAATTTTATTCAAAAGAGTTTGTTTTCTGCCCATAATTCAGCAAAAGGCAAGTTAAAATGGTGTTCAGAAAGATAAAATTTATTCTCTTTTTAAGCTTATGTTAGAAAATATCAGTCCTATGACTTTAAAATTTTGCATCATGGCCCTATTTCAGCAATAATAGAAGAAACTTGGTATGGGAGGGAGGGGCTGCAATCTAGTTTTGCAATCTTTAGTATTCATCAATTATACAAGACCCATTTATGTCCTAGGATATTTATATATGCTTCTGGTCAAAGGTACAAGGTTTATAGGGTAAGAAAAATCTACATTTAAATTATTCATACAATGTAATTAGGCTTCCACAAAGTGTTTTTAATTTGTCTCAGGAAGGATTTACTATATTCTCACTCCACTTTGCTTTACTTAACATTGACTAAATCCTTCAGTTTTAGACAATAATTGCACAAAATTCTACACATTAGACAGAAAAAACTCTTGAAGGTGGAAAGTAAGCAAATGCACTTCATAAATGATCATTCTTTTTCTTTTTTAATTTATAAGCAAAAAAATTAAAGATCTTAACTAAAACCATCTGTTCTCATATGAAAAATCACATATGAAAATGAAGAAGGGTGGTCACGTGTTGGACTGCTAGCCACCACAAGGTCAGCAGTTCTAAAGCACCAGCCTTATCTTGGGAGAGAAATGAGGCTCTCTACTTCTATAAAGAGTTAGCATCTCCTAAACCCACAGGAATAGTTCTACCTTGTCCTGTAAGCTTGCTGTGAGTCGAAATCGACTCAACAGCAGTGAGTTTAGAGCTACCAGTCAAATCCACCAGGCTGTCCAAGGGAGAAAGGCGAGGCTTCTGAAGATGACAGAAATTAAACGGTGTCCCAGTGAGTGGGAATACGGAGCGCTGGTGCCATCGTGGTTAGACACTGGGCTGCCATTCTCAAAGTCAGCAAGTGGAAACTACCATCCGCTCTGTGGAGAAAGACAGGGTTTTTCTACTCCTGTAAGCTGTGGCAGTGATGGAAAGCTGGTCCATGACGATTCAACCCTGGATCAGGACGGGTTGGCACTCCATGGCAGGGAGATGAGTTGGAGCAGATTTGATGGCAGTGGATTGGGTTGGTGGAAATATCTGCAAGAAAGCCTCATCATGGCACAGTGGTTAAGAGCTGGGCTGGTGACCCAATCAATTACACAAGCTTTTCTAAGGACAGATTGGCAGTTTTTCTCTGTAAAGATTGCAATTTCTAGTTGTCCTCTAGGGTCAATATGAGGCATAATTCACTCAATGGCAATGGGCTTTGTTGACTTATTCCAAGACCCTATGTAGGCTAAAACAGTCACCAGCCTTCTAAAATTCAATATTCAGATTCACTTGCTAAAGCAGCTACCAATAAACATGTTATATGTACTAATTGATTTTAAACCCCAGGATAATATCAGCAAATCTTCTACTTCCTTTTTATTCTCTCTACCCCAAAGTGAGTATATAGAAAAAGCATCAGCTGCATACATCAAAATGTTGTTAATAGTTTTAAAGTACCACCCCTGGATCCTTATTTTTCTTATGCATTTTTTACCTTGCATAGCTTTTTCCAATTTAAGCAGTTTATTTTACTGCTTATTGCCATACAACAAATTTCAAGAATTTGAATATCATGATTGGATATGCTTTGCCATATACATATGTAACATCTTAATTAATATTCTTTGCTTTATCTCTAGGGCCTAATATCCATTGCAATAAACATTAGAACTCACTAACAAAATTCTTGATTAAAGAGCTTATTAAGAGAGTCAACAGTTATAAAACCAATGAGAAAGGTTTCGGGTTGATTTGTTCATGAGGGTACGTTACAAAGATCTTTCCTGTCTGGTAATGAACGCCCCAAAGGACATACCACTCTGCTGTAAGGTAACCCGAAAGCATTTAACTCAAACTCCTTGAACCACCAAGCCTAATTTCCTGAATTAAGCCCTCAGAGGCGGCCTCTCTGGTAAGCCTCATCCCAAAAGTACTTAGCTCCCTTTCCATGGGTCAGCAAGCCCCCTTTGTCCCTTTAAGTTCCCTGTGGCACCACATTCTGCAAGCATGCTCCTGAAAAAAGCATTCAGCTTTACGTGCATGGTGGGTTGGGAAGTCTGTTACTCTGTTCCGTGTTCCGCTTTGAAGTTGCCGCTGCCATTTGGATCCAGGAAGTTCACTTCACAAGGATCTCAGGTCCAGAGGACACATTCCATGCCTGGTTCTTGCTGGTAATGAGATTCTTGTTCCTGCTTCTCAGAGAGTTCATTGTGTGCACAGCAGAACTGCACTCCAAGGAATCCTATATGCAATTATTCACAAGTGAATCCTACCAGTATCTTCCTGCACCTTTTTACCAGACCCATGGAAGGAAAGGTTGTTTGTGGGAGCTACATTTGTGGGAGTTAGAGATTTTGGCTAGAAGGGCCACATTAAATAATCAACTACCCCTGAAACATACATCTGCAAAATCAAGATAATGAAGACACTCATTAAATACAAAAGTTTCTTCATTCTTCCTCAGTTATGTCTCCTTTTGTCCTGTCCCAAACCCTATCTCTACGTAACCACCTTTTTGTTGTTGTCATTACAAATTAGTTTATCATTTCTAAAAGTATATGTAAATAGAAAAATAGAATATGTGCTCTTTTTTGTCTAGCATCTTTCACTTGGAATAATTATTTAATGGTTCTTTAATAGTGCTGTGTGGTTGTAGATTTGTTCCTTTTCCTTGCTGAGGAGTTTTCTGTGATATGGTCGTGGCCCAGTGTGTGTATGTGAACACTTGCTGATGAACATTCAAACTCTTTTTAATTGGGGCCTATTGATAGGCAATGTCTACAAATATTTACATGCGAGGGTTTGTATTATTATGGGTTTTCACTTCTCTTGGTTAAATTCCTAAGAGTGAAACGGCTGAATCACTTGGTTTATATTTAATTTTTTAGATGATTCCAATCTGGATTCCAAATACCATTGTATCATTTCAATTACCTAACCGGAAGTGAATGATCAAGTTTCTCCATGTTTTTGGTATATATGGTTATAGAAAATCATATGAAATTTCTAGTCATAATCCTTTATTTGATAAATTTCTGGATTTTATACACCTATAGCTGTAGTCCCAGCAGTCTCTAAATGAATCTACCTAGGGTGAAATTGGGACCTGATCTTGAGGGTGTGGCTCAAGCCATTCCTTTGCTTTCTCTGTGGCATCTTCAAGGTCCTCCTTGATAGCTGTCAACCAAGCTGCACTATGTTAGTCTGGGTGGACTAGATAAACAAATTCATTGACACTCATATATAGGCAAGAGAGAATTTTATGCATCAATAAAATATCCAAGTCCAGTCGGTGCCAGCCCCTTGGGTCTCCATGAGGCTGGCAGCGCCCCAGAATGGGAGACAAGCCGATTTGGGAACAGATTGGAAAAAGCTTCATTCAGCACTACTACCAGTTATTTGATAATCACAGAACCCAATTGGGTGCAATGTATATTGACGCATCATGCCTTACATGGGAAGGACAGCAGTTCCACGGGAAAGCTGCTATTGTGGAGAAGGTGTCTAGCCTTCCGTTCCAGAAAATCCAGCACAGCATCACGTCACAGGACTAGCAGCCCAGCCAGACAGCTGCATCCTCAGCATGGTGTTGGGCCAGCCAAAGGCCGATGAAGACCCCATCATGGGCTTTCACCAGATGTTCCTACTGAAGAACATCAACGATGCCTGGGTCTGCACCAACGACATGTTCAGGCTGGCTCTGCACAACTTCGGCTGACCTCGTCCCAGCCAGGCACTTACACTGTTTCCTCCTCCCCCCCCCCC